>JAEPRB010000168.1:0-88615 GCA_016758965.1 Circinella minor
AAAAGGGCCAGCAAAAACTAATTTTGGAATTTTTAAAACGAAATAGTCACTGTTCACCTATCGCCAATTTTTAATTGGTGCACAATAACAATAATGCATTCCTTTTTCTTTTTTGACCTCTTTTTTTTCATATTGAAATAAAAACTCGTGTTAATTACTTTAATGAGTAATAATCGAGGTAACTATTATAAACAAAAATATGGTAATAAACGCCAAAGACAAGAGCCATATTCTCGACAACAACGACTGTATAACCAGTCTGGAGTATACGGTATGTTATTATTATCTAAAAAGTTATCTCGGTACTCTACTTTAATAATAATATAATTTTATTTTTGACAGATTCACGCGATCTTGCTCAACATTTAAATAGAATAAATAATCAAAATTATGCCAAATACCAAGAATTACTTAATTGTAATGTGTCTTTTTTTTTTTTGATATTGTTGTATAGTTTAAATAGAAATAAAATATTTATTTTATATTTATAGGTGAATACCCTTTTCGAGACTTTACGCTTATCTTCCAAAAAGTACAAAAAGATCCTTATGCAAGTGCTTCTCATATTCGAGTTTTAGTCAAAGATACTATTACAAACTTTCCACAAGATTGTTATTCTAGTACGGATAGGTAAAAGACAAAACTCATGATCCTGTTTTTTTATTGTATTTATCGTTTTTAAAATAAAACAATTTTATTTAGACGAATCGCGCTTTGTGATTATTTGACGCGTCAAGTTGTGAAACAAATTCATGCATCAAAAATGGATCGACAGTTTCAAAGTACTGGTTGGCATGGTGTCAAAGGTGGTAACTTTGAAATGACGCAACCAGGACAACAAGTTCTTGATAGAACTAGTATCATCTTATTTCAAGGCAATATTGAAGCAAGATTTACTTTTAATTTGCCTGCACAAGGTAATCCAGAAAAAAAAAGAGAACTTTATATTCAAATTAATTATTTATTATTTAGGACGAACTATTGCTTCAGAACGAGCAATTGAAGTGTTAACTAAACAATTACCTATGATTGTTCACCATTCTCTTAAATTTGCTTCATTAAACCAACAAGATATGAAAGAATTTATTCAATGCTATGAGGATCAACAATGGCTTCGAAATCAGTTATCATCTAAAGGTATTTGTTTTAATACGATCATGGTTGCGCAAATAGGAAAAGAATGGATAATTAATAGGTTAACTGCTTAGTTTTACTAAATAAACCACTACTGTTACTATTAAATTGTATCTGAATTAGAGATTATTGCCTTCATACCTGATAAAGCAATTCTTCCTCGAGAATCAGGTGTCTCAGATAAACCTCTTCAAGATATAAATGCAGTGAAATTCAAATCACCCGAGTCTTTGAAAATTGAATTTAAATGTCCCTCTGGTAAACAACTCACTGGTATGGGTATTCGACAAGGCATCACAATGATTGCAGTATGTAAAAAAAGATTATTAACGAAAAAAAAAAAGAGGAATTGAGCATATTTTATGAGGGAAATAAAGCATAGTAACTAATCTATTATATATATTTAGGGTGGCGGTTATCATGTAAGAATTAATATATAATCGATTGGTTTCTATATGGATGAATATATTAAATTCGTTTATGATAATTTAGGGAAAGTCCACTTTATTGGAAGGAATAGAACAGGGAATCTATAACCATATACCTGGTACGGCTATTTTTACAGTAATCATTAAAACAGTATATCATGTAATTTATTAATTATCTTTTACTATGGATTAGGTGATGGAAGGGAATACCTTGTTTGTGATCCAACCTTATGTAAAGTGAGATCTGAGGATGGTCGTAATATTGAAGGAACTGATATCAGTGCATATATTGATAACCTACCATTCAATGCCAATACACGTTCGTTCAGTTCTCGAGATGCGAGTGGAAGTACATCCATGGCAGCTGGTATTCAAGAATTAGTTGAAGTAATAGTAATTATAATAACAGAATATAACTTTTAGATACTGTTAAGATACTGATGATAAATATGAAACACTCTTTTTTTTTCTAATTTCTCTCTCACAGATTGGCTCAAAAACACTGATCTACGACGAAGATACTTGTGCTACCAATTTTATGATCCGTGATCAACGCATGCAACGTATTATTCAAAAAGAAAATGAACCAATTACCCCTCTTATATACAAAATTCGGTCATTATATGAAGAAATGGGTGTTTCGAGTATATTAGTCATTGGTGGTTGTGGTGATTATGTTGATGTATCAGATTGTATTATCGAAATGAGAGATTATATTCCTCGGTAAATGTAATTCAAACTTGATGAATATATATATATATATATAATACACATATTAATTAAATATACTCAAATTGATAATAATATTTTTATAGTGATATAACACAATTTGCAAAAGACATCGCATCACAATATCCATCAGATTTACGTCAAGAAGGAGGTAAAGTAAAAGAATGATAATAAATAAAATAAATAAAAAACTTACAGAGATATTCTTTATGCTTTTCTTTTTAGGTGAACGCTATGGAAGTATTGCACATCGCAAATTGATTATGCCATCTTATACTCTTGAAGGAAGATCAAACATTCCACGTCTATCTACTATAATCTTTGATAAAGATAAAGAATTGACTTTGTCAGCAGTAACAAGTCTTGTAGAACGAGGTCAAACACAGTGGATTGCATCAGCTATCAAATACTTTTCTAAAAATGATAATATCAAACGCATGGGATTAAAAGATGCACTGAATAATCTCGATCAAATACTACAAGGTGAGCCTACTGCCACAACTACAAGCTCATCATTTCAACTGCTGACCTCCCCGATGGATTTGACTGATCCTGGGTATGTTCATGGTGAGAATGTACGACCGACTATATTTCAATTAGCTCAAGCTATTAATCGACTTCGAGGTATACGTATTACCCAATAATATGAAGGAAGAGAAAAAAACGAAAGCTGCCAAGTAATAATGATATTACCAGCCTTCAAATTATTCAATTGTTGTATTATATCATTTAATATACAAAAGGGGGAAAATTACATATATGTTATTAATTCTGCTATATTATAATTCATACATCATTATTATGTATTTATTCAGTCTTTGTTGAATCAGAGGTTGAAGTTGAGGTTAAGGTTAAAGTCTGTTGTTTTTGTTGTTGAAGTTTTTTTAAATATTTTTCAGCTTTTGATTTATCTACTTGAGATGCCATTCGACTTACAACAATATAAGTTGCAGCAATAACAGCCAAACCCGACCAAAACCATCGATTTCTAGATATATTTCTTATAAATTATTCTACTCACTCTAATCATAATAACAAAATAGCTTTATCTAACTTACGTTAATGGAGTATCCACTTTGAGCATTTCAACATCATAGATAATAGCTGAGTTGGCTAATGAATAGCAAAATAAAATGAATTAGTTTGATTATTATGAGAGGCTTTCTTTTATATAAATATGATTGTTTTACTTACGGGGAACTTTGTCTGGTAATCCTGTTTTGCCAAAAGCTTTATATAACAACATGTGTGTGTGTGTGATTAGTAAATGCTTATTTAAAAAATCTATCTATATCAATTATTTACCCATTTTTGCTGGTATAGTAATACGTCGAATTTCTTCTTCACACATGCCTTGAATTCCTGCCTCTAATCCTAAAATTACAACACGAAAAAAAAAGTTGTCAGTCTATTATTTTTCTTTTCTATTTGTATTACATTCAAACATATTTTTCTACTGACGGTACCTTCCATCATTTTATCTCTTCCTATTTAAAATAAATAGTTTAATAATCATTTTTTTTTTTACTTTTTTTTATGTGTTTCTCAATACTATTAGTATTATTATTATTTTACCGAGTTTGAAAAAAAGAGGTTTGCTGGAATAGGTATTTTCAAAAGGTTCTTCAACATCCCAGGCACGTGCTGTAAAATGCATTTTGATTCGTGAATTCTGAGACACTTTTGTTCGACATTTTCCAGATGGTTTCAATATATCTATATCATAATCAAATAAGCACATTGGTTTCATCGAGTTTTTTTTTTTCTTTTTTTTGCTTTAAAATGACTATTTACCACTACGTAAAGTTGTAGTCTGTTGTTGTTCCTGTCCTAAAGTGTGACTAAACAGTAAACAACACGTGATATAACATAATAATAATAGTGATAATTTATACATAATAGTGAAAATATTCAGGTTTTAAAAAAGGTATTGAAAAAAAAAGTTTGGGATAGAAAAGAGGATCTTCTCCATTATTATAGTACCTTTAGAACAATCAGAATCAAGCGGAGCAACGTAGGTTGGGAGATATCGAATGATGATTTCGGGCGACACCAATTTATTACAACAAAAAAAACACCCTTTATGAAGCAACACAGTTTAGTTTGCTGTCATTTTAAAGAAGCTATTATAATATTATACATAGAAGCACACAACGTGATATAGGAAAAACTATTACTAAATATCATATATACAGATATGTAGAACAATTTATTCAAGGAGGTAAAAAGTGACCTTTATAGTTAACTAGTAAGACAAAAGACTCTTACTGGTAAAAAAAAAGAAAGAAAAATAGCAAAAACATTACCACCTCTTCCATCAATTTATATTCAGTTTTGTTATTTGTTATTTGTTTTTGCCATTTATATTAATTAAAAATTATATTATTTTCAATACACGTACAATTTTTTTATATATTACAATTCTTAATAGTGACAACATCGATGAAGGACAAATATAAATTATAGAAAGCACTGTACCCATAACCTATAGAAATAAATATGTTGGGTCACAGTTTTGTTTGTTGACAAAGCTGTACGTAGTAAGCGATAAACGAAAAAAAAAATAGAAAACATTGTGGATGCTCTAGGATATAGTGATCATTATATAATGATTATCATGTCTAGTGTTATCTTCAATGAGCCAGATTTCGTAGTTGATTTAAATGCACCTTTCAAAAGAGTGTTTCTGATAAGACAGTGCATTACATATATACTCTTACATCTTCAAAAATGGCTATCCAATTAGAAATTGGTCTATTTTTCAAACTGACACTGAATTCCTTTACTAATTATGATTAACCTATACATAGAACTTTTATTAAATTCAATTGATATCAGTCATTAAATCCAGCGAATCCTCGATGATTAATTAGCTGCTAACAGAAACAATCGGTATTTACTCGTACGTATATATAGAAAATAATTGGTGAGTATTATTTGAAAACATTCTCACAATATCCATCCAGTACTATCGAACACTTTTGTTTGATTTTATCTGTATATAAGAAACCTCCCGATACTTTAGTAGATCTTTTAAGAATAAAAAAATCTATATTTGTACCTCATGACTTACCAACTTGCATATATATAGAATTATGAAAAAAAAAAGAAAGGAACCACCACCGGACTCAATATATCCTTCTTCCGAGCAACAACCTTGATCACATTTTCTACAGCCGCTGAAAGAAATCATCATAGCCTCTTTGCGCGTGTGTTCTTTTTTTTTTTGTTTTACCTTTCTTTTCATATTATTGTCATAAATATAAATATGTCATCAGAATCCGACCCATTGTTATTATCGCAGCGACATATAAACAGTAAAAATATTACTACTAGTAGTGATACTATTACTACGAATGATTCCAAATGGTGGTGCTGGTTTGTTCTTTTTGCATTCTCATTATTATCATTTTCGAGTGCACTCATGTGGGATACATTTGCACCTTGTCTTTACATTTTTGCCGAATATTATTTTGATGGTAATGTCACCACAGCAACTATTAATGCCATCAATGCCATGGCACTGATTTACATGCTGGTTTATCCTTTGGCTGTGCAACCTACACTAAGATTTTTCGAAGACAAAAAAGATTGCCCTGGATCTGGTTTAAAACGTGGTATTCTGATTGGCGCGTTTTTAAATATGCTTGGTGGTGCCATTAGATGGTTAGGAAGTGCACAAGATCGGTATCTTATTTTATTGTTAGGACAAACAATTGCAGCAGTAGGTAACAATATGATTATGATTTATTATTGCTCACCTGTATGGAAGCTATATTACTACTACAAATTTTATTAATCTGTTATATATATGTATAAATTTTAGCACAAGTATTTATGTTGTCAATACCGCCTCGATTGGCTGGTACTTGGTTTCGTGAAAGTAAAGTAAACCTTTCAACATCAATTGGTGTATCAAGTAATAATCTTGGTGTAGCTGCCGGAAGTATATGGGCACCATTAGCTATACAAGTTCAAACAATGACAGAAGATATTCCTAGATTATTGTTTTGGCAGGTAAATGAAAAATTGATTAGTTTTTGGTTGTTGTACCAATATAATAATTGTTGTGGTCGATCGGTTATATAACAGACATTAATAATGTTAGAAATAAAAAAAAATATCTTTTATTAGTTTTTATTATGCTTACTAGCACTTGTACTTGTCTATGTTGCATTTAGTCGTCGTCCTGGTAACACCAGTAATAAAAACAATCTGAATAACAACGATGTAACCATGCCAACAACAGCAACTTCATTAAAAATGAATGCATATGATCAAGCCAAAGTTTTATGGTCAAATCGATCTTTTTTTCATATGTTATTCTCGTATGGTGTTGTCAACGGTGGACAATGTGCGCTAATTACATTACTCGCACAAATTTTACTTCCTTCATTTCAAAATCAAGCAGATGAAGGATATGTTGGATATGTTGGATTTATGATGCTACTTGCTGGTATCCCCGCAAGTTGGATAGTTGGTATTTATTTGGATCGAACATTTCAGTATCGAATCACATGCAATGCACTGTCTATTCTTAGTTCACTAAGTGTAGCTGGGATATATATTGCTATTGAATTACAATACCTTCCTGCTGTTACTTTCAATTGGTAAGCAATATAAAAAAAAAGGAGAAGAAAGAAAATTACTTTTGGTGTGTATTATATGAGCCTTTGAACTAATACGGAGTAATATGAAATGTCATGTAGTATTATTTTTGGAATTGCATCATCAGGTAAAAAAAATAATTTTGTATGCGCTCTTTTATTGTTTTGGTGTGGGAATGACATTTATGAGCCTCATAATTGAAGAGACATAGTACGTATTAACCAATTTGTTTATATCCATAAATGACAATGAAAAAAATCAGCCATTATACCCGCGGTGTTTCAATATGCAAGTGAGCTATATTATCCTATTGATGAAAATATACCTGCTGGATACCTTTGTACTGCAAGTAACTTCAGCGGTGTGCTACTCGCTGCTGTGATGGGTTGGACCGAAAATAGCTCAACTGTATTTACCATGCGGTTACCTGTACTAGGACTTGTCATTATGACCTTCCTAAGCAATATTTCCATGTTCCGAGTGAATGGACCACTGAAACGGAAATTGGGATCGTCTACCACATAAAAAAAGTCTCAGAACACCTTGTTATCCTTCTTTATTATTGCTGCTTCTTCTATATATATATGTGTGTGTGGTACATTTACAAGATCACCCTATCCCTATTTACTTTTATATAATACTTTAATGTATATAAAAATATGAAATCTAGTTACGTTTATTATAGATATTTTTTTATAAGTTTATTAAATACGTAGACTTTTAACAGTCTGCTTCTATGAAATCTAAGATTAATGTAAATGATGGTGTATAATAAATAAAATGCCTTTTTTGCAGGAGTCAGCTGATTGATCAGTACATGAATAGCGGAAATACATCTAGTTAAAGTAAAATTGTTTTATACCCTATAATACGTGCAAGTGAAATAATATTTTATGAGGAGGAAGAGGAGGAGGAGAAAGAAGAGGGAGAAGAAGAAGATGTATAGGAAGGATCTTCTTTGCCTAATTGGTCCAATAAAAGACGTCTTGATTTAACACCTTGTAAACGTCGACGTTTTCCATCTAACCAAAGCATGGTTTCAGCATATGTCTTTGGTAATATACGGCGAGGTTCAGTTTCCTTGTCCGTAGCAGCCATGGTGAAATAGAATACATTACTTGTTTCATGCGTATTTTTCTCCACATCGATTACTTCAGCAACAACTCTGCATTGGAAAGAACGATGAGGATGGCCTTCCGCATAAATAATTTCACTCTTCAAATTCAATAGTGTACCGACATGAACTGGTTTGCGGAAAATAACTTCATCCATTGCTAACAAGTTGGCATGACGCGAGTTAAGATACAGAATGGCATCAGCATAGGCAAGTTCATATGCCCGTCGCATTAAATAACCGCCAAAAATATTATTATGGATATTACGATCTTGAGGTTGCATCAAAAAATTACTATCAATTCTTGTATCTTCCATCCACACGAAATTCTTAGGTAATGGTTTTTTGTCCTCATCATTTGTCATTGGATCATTTTCTGCTCCTTTGTATTGCGAATACTGCAAATAAATGTCATGGATTGCTAAACGTTCTTCATGTGTTGGAGGATGACGGCTTAAGGTAGTTTCAGAAGCTCGTTTCTTGCGTGCCTTGTTTGCTTGAGCAAATTCAAACAAACGTTCTTCAGCAGGTGTTTCAGTTCTCAATGGATTAATTTTTGCTGATTTTTTAGTGACAGAATCAATGGCAACCATAGTAAAACGTGTTGCTAATACAGTATTTGGACCCAATTTACCCAACGCTTCGGGTGTTTTCTTTGGGGGTTTTGTTACGTTGTTGGCTTCTTTGATTCCTTCTGGTACAATCTCCGCTTTAAGAAAAACTGAGTTTATTTATTTATTTTAGTTATCAGTGATTATGTCAATCATAATAAAACATGAAGTTGTAGTGAGCAAAAAAAAAGAATATATAATTTTTTTACCTTCCATTGAACTTGTACCAACATAAGTGACTTGACCATACAATTTATAATCCTCAACAGCTTCAGGTAATAATAAATCGAGTCGATCAACTGAAGCAGTAACGATAGTGACGGGTGGTGAATCGGGATCTCCATTATCAATGTACTTATAAGCGATAGCGCCAGCCATAGCGTCTAAGTCTTTTTTTTTTGATAACATTAAATTATTTAAGTTTACACAGGTTTATTACTCATCACTAATTAAATCGGCATTATTACGCGCTTATTTATTTACCTTCAAGTAATTTGCCAGTACGGATACGACCATCCACAAAAATGTACTCTTCTAATAAAGCTGGTGATGATTTGAATGGAAGGTTCATTTCCATATAACTATCAGCCATCTAATAGAAGAAAAAAAAACCACTCCCCCCAAACATTAGTTTTCGTTTACCTCGTGTTCGTTTGGTATCTATGGGTATTTCAAAAACAAAACAAAAAGTTTAATATTTACAGTCTTTTCAACTAATTGACGTGGTTTTTGAATATTGGATGGTGTTGTTGGTTTTTGATTTTCTCTTTCCATAACTTTATCCATCCAATAATGAGTTGGACGAACAGAATAAAGTTGGTCTTGAATAGCTATTTATTTATTTATTTATTTTTTAAAAAAACTATATGAGTAAATTTAATTTACAAAATTATTGACATAAAAATCGTGTTTTGCCGGAAAAGGCAGATTAAAAAATTTAACAAGACTTACATAGACGTTCCTTGTTATGTAACCTTGACTTTGTCATTGAACGTGTTTGCATCATCATTATAGTAGGTCGACGACATACTAAACGTTGACACGTTTGCAATAAACGAATCCTCGATTGAATCATTAAAGGGAAAACAGGTGTAAAAAAAGTAAAGAAGAAAGAAATGTGAAAGAGAAAGATAGGAATATCAAATACACCCCCAAAAAAATTATAAAGAATAAAATAAACCCATCCTTTTTGCTGAGCGGACTTTACTAATTTTTTTTACTCCATGCTGTAACCGATCTTTGGTAACGATGATATAGTGGACTTTTTTTTTGTTGTTAGACGCTTTATTTCTTATATTAATAGTAGCTGTTATTACTATTACTAGTAGCACTACTACTACTATTACAAACATAAATGCTTAGTCACGAAAAATTATGGGAACGAAAACTTGACGATCCTATCAATTGTTTGGAAGTTGGAAAACCTTTTTTAGAAGAGCTTAGTGAAGAAAATGACATTCTCATTGGAACAACAGCAGGACGCGTTCTTATTCTTAATCAAGACAAAGTAATTTTTCTACATTTATGTGGGGAGAGGGAGAGGAGGAAGAAAATATTTCCATGACTTTCTTTCTCATTTCTGGTTATATAATTAGCCACCCGAAGTACTTTTAGAAACTAAAGGTGGATCTGTACAGGCACTTCAACTTTATGATCTAACTGGTCAACGTGCTCTTGATCTTGTTGTTGGTGATTCCGAAGGTGTCATTACCATGTTTTCAAGACAACAGATTCTTAGTAAACAAGAAATAGGAACAGCTGTTACAACAATCGATATTTTTAAAGATTTAGGTATAAAAAAATAGATCAAATGGATATGAGGGTGGGGCATTAAAAAAAAAGGTTATATCATTATTATTATTTTTCTCTTTCGATTAACTTGACTTTCATTTTTACCGTGATATATGATATTTAAATGACATTTATAGATCAAGGTTATGAAATAATTGCAGGTGGTATGAATGGAACAGTTACAGGTTTTCAACCACATGAAATATTTTGGTCACTTAAAGTTGCGGAAGAATCCGCTAAAATTGCTACCTTGCATATGGTATAAATATAACATTTGGGGGGGTGGGCTACTCGGGTGGAAAAGGTTACTTGTGAGAAGTCAGGATTTATGCATGAATTTTATGCCATGATGTACTCGTCATAATGAAATGAAATCTTTTTTCGTGTATTAGAAAGGCCGACGATCTCCTTATATTCATTGTATCCTAGCAACCACGTTAAATGATCCATTTGGACAATCCATGGCAGTATTATTAGTATGTGATGGTTGGCAATTTGTTCATTTTCTTCGAGGAAGTAATCGGATCTTATCATTACGTGTTCCTACTGTGATTTGTTCCGTAAGTTTTTTTTTTCTTTTATATTTACCCGGATATTCTTTTTATCGCATGAAATAAAAGTGAAATCATAATTTGCTAAATTGTATTCCACTCCCACCCCCTATTTTTTATTTGTCTGAGAATATAGATGGCTGCTGGTAGATTTTTAACTCATGAAATTGCACACCGATACAGCAAGAAGGATACAACAAAACCTAAAACAATTTCCGATTTAGACAAGGCATACAAGGATAAACAAGTGTTGATGGCAGGAGAAGATGGGTGTGTTTATGTTATGATTAATTATGAGGTAAGAAAAAAAATAGATGATATTTTGATTTGGCAATTTTTTTTGGGGAAGGGGGTGATGAAATAATGTATATATAATTTTTTCTTTGAAAAACTTACTAAAGGAACTAACTGTATATTATTATTTTAGATTCACCAATTATTCAATGTTGGATTCCGCTTAACTAAGATTATCGGCTTTAGACCTTCATTTCTTAAAGAAGATGAACCGGATTTAGTAATCTGTGTAGGCTATGCAAATCAAGCACTCGTATATCGTGGTGATAAAGTAAGTAACCCAACGATAATTTTTTTCTTGGTCTTATACCTGTGTACGACTGGGTTAGCTAATCAAGATAATTCTTTTTTTTTTCATATATGTATAGCGAATATGCGAGATTGCTACAGCCGATTGGCCTCATAATGTCACGGTAGGAGATGTAAATGCGGATGGTCAAGATGAATTAATTTTAGGATTATTGGATCAAACAGTTCAAGTTTATCGATGGATCAAAACAGAATAATGTTTGGCATGATGGCATATTAGTTTTAAAGCTAACAAAAGAGGGTTATGCTCTCATCATACGAAAAGGAAACATAAACAAGCTTTATAACTGGGCACCTGTTTATTGAACTTGACAAAAAAATCTCTTAAAAGAATGTTTTTTAATCTCGAGGAATTCCAATTCATTCGCTTAAACTCTTTTTTTTTCTTGAACACAAGGCCAGACTGTTCTTTCTTTTTTTTTCTTTCTTTCTGATTTTCTCTTCATATGATACCCACTTTTGCTTTTCTCTTGCATTTTACAATATTATATTCAGCTTGCTACTGATGGGTCCGCCTTTGAACCAGAATTTCTTTGTCTCTGATCAGCTATTCAGCGAAAGCAGCTCTTTTATAATATTCTTTGGTACAAGAAATGTGTTATACACTATTATTGGACTAGTCATTATTCTTATTTTAAACTATCTTTTTTAGCAAGAACTAAAAATAAAAGTAACTTGGAAAAAGAAAAAGGATTTCATATAAGTTGAATCGTTCTTTTTACGATTTTAAATGTATTCGTGTGTGCTAGCTTTATTTACAAGGAAAGAAACAGTTCCTAATTTTTTCAGACAATGTTGTTTTACAAGGTTATTATTACTGGTTAAAGTTGTTATTATGTACTTTCTACAGCTTGCTTCAATTTTACCTAACCTCGACCATTTCGTCCCTCTGTTTTTCCCACCATCAATGCTTCTGTTTGAGCAAAATAATTAGATATGATAAAAGCATCTCATGAGGTTTGCCTATTGGATTCAGCGTTTTAATAGATGTAAAAAAATTACAGGAACCCATTTTTATTCCTTGATGGAGAGCTTGTTGATTATCAGTATCAGATTCACTCTAAAGAATAGTTGCAGTGGCAGCAGCGGCAGGCTTACCATTACGCGTAACAGATTTTCATTGGTTTCTATGGAGCATTGTTGGAAGTAGGTAGCAAAACTATGCAGATATTGATCATAAGGTAGTAAGCTTCTGTTTGAGCATTAAAAAAGTTGCTATACCAGACACTAAGTAAGGTAAGTAACACAGGTATATTATCCGCGAGTGGTGCAGTACGGAAATGTTCATTCATTTCATGAGCAACACGTAAAAATGATTCGAAATTATCATATCCAATGTACAAGGCGACAGATAATCCAATTGCTGACCAAATTGAAAAACGACCTCCTAGGCAATCTCAGTACTCAAACATGTTTTTAGAATCGATTTCGAAAGCTTTGACTTGTTTAGTATTGGTAGATACAGCGACAAAATGCTTGGCTACATACTTTGGCTAGTTAGTTCTTTTTTGGAAAAAAATATATTGATTAATAAAATAAGAAGCAAGAGAACAAGAAAGAAGAGGGGACGAGAAGGTACACGTAAAGAATAATGATGTTTCATATATACATATGTGTATAATTTACTTACATTCTTTGCATGTTCCAGGAACCACTCTTTTGCTGATGTTGCATTAGTGATTGTTTCTTCTGTCGTAAACGACTTACTTGCAATAATGAACAATGTTGTTTTTAAATTAAAAAATTTTAATGTTTCAGCAAGAAGATGTGTACCATTGATATTAGATAGACAAAACTAGGATGTAGACCCGGTTTTGCGTATTGCGTAAGAGCTTCACAAACCATGAATGAACCGAAATCAGAATCATCGACACCAATGTTAACAATATCAGTAATATTCTTGACTGTATATCCTTTTCATTCACCTGACCAAACCAATTCAGAAAATTCCTTCATATGTTTGAGTACACGACGCACCTCAGGCGTAACGTCTTTGCCTTGCTCATAAGTAGATTTGTCACTCAAATTACGTAGTGCAACATATAATACAACACGATCTTCGGTTAATGCTGATATGTTTACCAGAAAACATCTTATCACGCATTTCTTCTATTCGAGCTTCTTTGGCAAGTTCTATTAATAATTCCACTGTTTCATCACCAACAATGTTTTTTGAAAAATCCAACAAGAGTTCATCCTTGTTGAATTTTCGAGAGAATTTTTTGAATCGTTGATTCTTGTCTTTCTCGAACATGTCCTTCATGTTGAGCTTACATCCAACTGAATCATAGTGTTTTTGAAACTTTTTCCACGATTTTTATTCGACAGTTAGCACCATACTATTTAATGATAAGTATAAGATTGGTTATTGGTGAGATGGAATTAAAAGAAGAGAGAGATATAAGTCAATTATTATGCAAGATAATGGCATGTAAAATAAAAAAAAAGACCCCATCCAAGTATGGAAAGATTTCCACATTTAGATGTCGGCAAATAAAATATGAGGATACAGATAAAAGTTTTAAAATCATATTTTTAAACTACCTGGCAACGCGAAGCAAAGTATTGTGCTTTTAAACTAAACAACAGCAACGACGAGCTTGCAGTTCTCATATTGGCTTAGAAATGATTAGAACCGCTATGTATCCGGTAAATCGAATATATCTTATTAAATATACTTAGTAGTCTCTTATTCATGACCGAATGATAGAAACGGAATACATATTGGACCATTTTGATTAATAATAAAAGTGTGGTTAAAGGGAGTAGTAATAAAGTAAATTGCAAAAAAAAAAAAAAAAACAAGTCAACGCACGTATGTTACTATAGTACGTCTAAAAGAGGAAATAGACACATAAAAAATGAGAAAAAATTAACTTTTTTCAAATTCAAATATGGAAATATTTCCATATTTGGGAGGGGATTATTTTTTTAATTTTTCAGGTTTGTGAGCAGCTAAAATATGTTATACATCATCCTTTTACTTATATTGTATCGCGCTTGTGTATTGTCCTGTTTACCATGATTAACATTTACAAAAGCGCGTTCTGTTGTGCATTCGAATAATTTTTTATTTTATTCTATAAAAAAGTAATAATAATAAACAATAGTGTCCATATACATATTCATACATGTAACAGAAGTTCCCTTTTTTTCTGTTTTCTTCTTTTTCACAGTACTCCATGCAATTTACTAATTCAAACTTATGCTTTTAACTTGTATTATCGCTGACTGTCGGTGTTCGTTAAAATTGATTAGTTAATTAGATTTTTATCGACATTGATAAAAAGTTGAGCGATCGTTGACATTCGATTGGTTAAAAACAATCTTTCGTTTTCTCATTTTTTTAGTTGTTTTCCAAAGGATAAAATTGGTTGACCCAATCTGTTCAAAAAGTAAAAACTTATATAGAGTGTTCCAAATATTTAATTATATGCTGAGAGTATGAAAAAGAGCTAGCTGTGTAATATACATATACAAGATAGCTAAAATTATGGGATATGCTTTATACGTATAGGTACACTTAATTATCCAATCTTCATAAACAAACAGAAATTTAAAGCTTTTTATTTCATCGATCGTCACTTATAGAATATAACGTAATATATATATATTACTGTTAATGATAAGCAACCACTAAACATTTCCAATTATAAACAATCTAAATTTAACGAGAGAATCGCTATACTATCTACCTTATCCCTGATGAGTCAAGTCTTTAAAAAAAAGTTAACTTCATAGTCTCTTCTTATCGGACACACAGTTTGTGAATCTTCTTTCCAGGGCCAGATCTACAGCCTGGTTCATAGCTATTTTTCAAAAATGGTATGATTATGCAACTTTTTAAATAAACATTCTGATATTTATACTATCAATTTTTTATTTCTGGATATACGAAAACATAATCTTGACGATCATTATGTAAAGTTTTCCACTAACAGACCACTGCATAATATACATTTATATATATATACGTATACCACCATCTAATATCATTCTCATGCCTGGTTATCTAAAATTGATTTTGTTGTGATGCTTTCTAAATTTTAATAGTGGATTGAATCCATATTGCACTAATTGTATATTTAACAGTTGTGTCAAATCTGTTAAAGATCATTTCGTGAGCTATCATCATTTTTTTTAAATGTCCCTTCCCTCAAATACAATGATACCAAATTATTGCTCAATCAAGTATCTATATGATAGTATAATACGTAAGACTGAGATAAATTTCAATCTAAACTTTCGTCATGTTGCGAAATATAGCTGTTATTAAGCTATGATATTCTTGCTGCTTTCGTGTAATTAAGATCAGTTTCAGAGGGGTGTTTTAATACTATGATACAGTAAATTGTTCTACTTCTTATTGTTGATGGTGTAAATATATAATAATATATAGCAAACCGTTGATATTAACACAATGGCAAAGTTGTCATAGTTCAATACATTTATGGAACTATCTATACATTTCTTTTAGTGTTCCATTATGTATTTGGGCATTTTCATTGTATTCATCTTTCATATATTTACCGCACTAAAAAAGTATCCATTGATCAGTCTTTGGTCCCATTTGGGAACTTGATATTATAGACATAATCGAGTATCTCTTCTTTGTTGTGATAGTGTGACAGAGCGACCAATGTTTGTTGCCAATATACTGAAAGATATATCACTAGATGAATGGTTACTGTTTCGAACAACTTGGGTCAAACATGCCACTTGCAACCATTTTTTCTTGGAAATATCGATGGGGACTTGGAAAAATTCCCAAGACACTATTAGCTATTATAAACTACAACAAATCAAACTCGTTGCTACACAGAGCGATATCTTTTATAGAAATAAAATAAAAATAAATAAATAAAAGCAATATTACTATTACTACTAATTTCACCCACAAAAAAACTGGAAGTTCTCGGTTTTTGTTTTTTTTTATATACCCGCGTTCGTTGTTTGGGTAATCCTGTTTTCTACGGTAAGCAACGGCTAAATATTTTTCTGAAACATGCTATATGCGGAGTAGGGTACTAATATTTGGCGAATTTTTCAAATATCAAAATCAAAAAAACCGAAAAGTAAGATGTCTTACTGTATCTTACATACTTGTATACAACTATTATTAATTTGTTATCTACATGTATAAAACAAGAAGAATAAAGTACATATAACTAAGGTGATGGGAACATATATACTATTTGAGTCACTGTAACCAAAGTCCCTTGGAAAAAATGAGTCAGAAAAAAAAACTTTACGATCTCCTCAAAAATTGAGGCAGATTTTTCTCTCTATCACCCCCCCATGCCAGTTGGGAGATTTACTCCGATAAACTTTATACCAAAAAAAAAAAAAAAAGTTCATTACAACTTCACATACAGAAAAAAAAATAAAATAAAATCAGAAATATTTTAATTATCCACTTCTTCTTCTTTTCTTTTTTTTCTTCACTTTATTTTTTCAAATATGTCTTGTTCTACACAAAAGCCTAAGCCTCCTCACTTTATTACTACAGCTGACTACACTGCCGAACAGTTGCTCGATCTTGTAAATCGCGCCATTCAGTTCAAGGTCGAGTCAAAGTATAACCACCCACAGCCTCGTACCGAACGACCTTTGGCTGGCAAAACTATGGCATTGCTTTTCTCCAAGCGTTCTACACGTACTCGTGTCGCTACTGAAACTGCTACTGCTTACCTTGGTAATATACCATTTTTTTTCTTTTTGCATTATCAATGCGTTTATGTGTCTTTATCTGGATTGATTTTTTTTCTCAATTTTTTTTACAAATATATGCATGACTCATAAAATATGTGTTTTATGTATATATAGGTGGTCATGCCATGTTTTTGGGTGGTCAAGATATTCAATTGGGTGTTAACGAATCATTATTGGATACTTCGCGTGTTGTTAGCTCAATGGTTGATGGTATTATGGCCCGTGTTGGTGGTCACGAAGAAATTGAGGTAGAGTGTTTTAGATTTTGTTGTGTGATGTGATGTGGATATAAAAGGCAAAAATTGATAGATGACAGTGTTTGTAGTGCAATTTGTGTGAATGAGAAATTGATCTTCTGATATATTTTTTTTTTTGATAGACTCTTGCCAAAGAAAGCGCAGTCCCAGTAATTAATGCACTTTCCGACAAGTACCATCCTACTCAAATTTTGGCTGATTTAATGACCATTCACGAATTTATCCATCACCGTAACAACAATGTCACTGGCCAATATACAGCACATACGCAACATCCCCGTGAAACATTAAAGGGACTTAAGGTCGCATGGGTCGGTGATGCTAACAACATTTTACAAGAAATTCTTGTTGCTTTCCCCAAGGTTGGTATCAGTGTTGCAGCTGCTGCTCCCGCAGGTTATACTTGTGATGAAGATGTCGTTGCTATCGCTCAAGCTGATGCCGCCAAGACTGGTGCTACTGTCTTATTCACTACTAAACCAGAAGAAGCCGTTAAGGATGCTGATATTATTGTCACTGATACTTGGATTTCTATGGGTCAAGAAGAAGAAAAGGCCAAACGTTTGGCAGAATTTGCTGGTTACCAAGTAACCATGGATTTGGCTAAGCGTGGTGGCGCTAAGCCTAACTGGGTGTTTATGCACTGTTTACCTCGCAAACCTGAAGAAGTGGATGATGAAGTATTTTATTCTGAGCGTTCTCTTGTTTTCCCTGAAGCAGAGAACCGAAAATGGACTATCTTGTCCGTAATTGATGCCTTGTTAGTTCGAGGTGGTATTTAAACAATACTATTATTAAATAGTAAATAATAATAAGAGTAAAAAAATAAATAAAAATAGAATATAAATATACATACATACACACCCATACGCGCAAACATATATTCGATCCTGTGTAAATATTTTCATCTATAAAAAAAATTAAATAAAATTTTTTATCCTTCATCATTATTCTTAATGAGGTTGTTCACAAATTTCGTACTAGACATTTTTTTTAAAGAGCGCAATAATGATGGATCAATCTTCTCCGCGCTAAGTTTGACATCATTCTGGATTCATTCTATCTTTTTGTAATAATAAAATACATAATGTGCCTTTCCACGAAAATTTTTAAATTGTGCAAAAAATTAAATGTAGTCAACTGTGATTTGTATCGTGGCTTGGATGGTATGGGTCATCAACTGTGATGCTACTATATTGATGGCCACGATAACAAAAATTAATGTTTATCGTGTTGAGGCAGTCTTTGTTGTTAGTGTTATTTCAAACACTATTGAAAAAAAGTAATTATTATGGTGACATCCTACTTATAACACTCAAAAAAGAATTATCATGACTTTGATTTTTTATATCTTAAAAAAGCACACTGGACCAAAATACTTTGTCTTTGTGGATTCGTTTACAAAGAATTTTATGACAAACCAAAGATATATCATTTATACTATCTTTGATTAAATCATTAAAAATACAACATACATTCAAACTTGATTTTCTACCTTTTTTTTTCTTGCAAAAAAATATCGTAGTTGGCTCAAAATACTGGTTTTCATAAAAGTAGGTTCCTTTTATACATGTATATATATACATATATTTATTCCTGGTACTTGACAACGTTTAAAATTCATGCTGGATATTACAGAAAGCTTCAGAAACTCAGAAAAGTATGTCAACTGTATGGATATTATTATATGGCTCTAATAAATAGTAAAAATTGAAGAATATGGAAGCCGACATTATAGTTAGCGAATAAATAATACTGGAACGAAAAGCTGATTAACAGAGATGTATCCAACTTATAGTAATAGATTGAAATTAATTATCTCCATGCGACCTATTTACTAGTAAGTCTATTTAGAATGATATTAGAATAATAATATGAAGAAAGCCTTCAACTATCGATATATTTTTTCCCGTTTATTATTAAACAAAGTATATTGAACTGTATTATACATGTCAGAATATATACTACTGATTTTATCCAATAGATCTTCTCATACGCAAACACAAATACAAACATTTGTATAAGAAATCGCCTGATTTTTTTTTTTTTTTTTTTTTTTTTTGCGCCGTTAAATTCAATTCTATACAAACGCCGTTTTTCTTCTTTTCTCTTCACTAGTTTCTAACCTTCTTCTTCTTGGAAAAGAAATGACAACATCGCCCAAACCTACAAAGCCTAAACTAATCCCAAAACGCCAAATAAAACCAGACATAGTACGTAAAAATTTACACAAGTCAATCAAATCCTTCACACTTCAACGTACTGGTTGTTGGAATCCAACTAGTAAAATTAAAATTGATCGATGTAAACCATGTATCGCCAAAAAGAACGAAGGTTGCCGATTCATTAACATTCGCGCTTTCCCTACAAGTGCTTTCGAGAGTGCTACTTCCACAACTGAGTACAGAGAGAATGATATTGTTTTGGAAGACGATCCTTATTTTATGGACTATGATGGACCTGATCCTATTTCTAAATATAAAAAATTAACAACTATGACAATAACCAAGACCAACTATCGAAATATTGTACTTCAAAAATTCTGTAAAGCATTCACCAAAATGCTTCAGGAAGACAGTCAACGAGTTATTGAGCATGGTACATTAATTCGACGTCGTGCACCATTGGATAATGTTCGTCACGTATGCGATATGTGCCTAACCAGTATATTTAACTTACATTATATGTGTTCTGTATGCGCATTGGATTTGTGTGTCGATTGTTATGACAAGAATTGGGAAGAGAAACAGAATAGCAGATTAGCACATTGTACATATCGACGTAAACATACCAAGGAACATATGGTTCCTGTCATAAAATATAAAACTGCAACACTTGAGCAGTTCAAAGAACAAAGCTCTAAAATGGATGAAGACAGCAAAAAAGACAACACACTTTATAGTAACATGACAAGCACTGACACTCACTTGAATGAGTCAGTATCAACAAAAACAACGAAAGACGAAAATATTGTGGCCAATGATGAGGCATTTATGTCAGACGAGAATGATTTTTTGATTGTTGATGCAGATGCTTTAACATTGGATAGTTTCCGTACATGTTGGGGAATGGGAAAACCTATAATGGTTAAAAACGTTATGGATAAAGACAGTCAAGAATTATGGTCACCTGAATCCTTTATTAACAAGTATAGCGTTGAAGAAAAAGAAGATGGGAGCAAAAAAAGGAAGATTAAAGTTAAAACGATGACTGAAGTTATTAATTGCGAAAACGGTTTTGTTCACGAAACAAGTGTAGAAAATTTCTTTAAAGAATATATCAATCCAACACTACGAAAAGGATACAAGAAGGGTGAACCAGTAGTACTGAAAATTAAAGTAAGTATTATATATATATATATTTATATTTTAATTACTTGCTAGTTTCATATTGTTTAATTAAATGATTTAAAAGGATACTAATTATATTATTATTATTATTATTCGATTCTTTTAGGACTGGCCACCAAAGCACGATTTTGGAGAACAATTCCCTGACTTATATACCGATTTTATGCGAATTCTACCTGTCAAAGAATATTGTACAGTAAATGGATATTTTAATTTGTCAAACCGATTACCAATTGAATTATTACCACCTGATCTAGGTCCTAAAATGTTCATTGCATATGGATCTGACCAAGGGGAACAAAGTGTAGGCACCACAAAATTACATTGTGATATGGCTGATGCTGTTAATGTTATGTGTCATGCAAACAAATCTGACGATTGTGCTGCTGCTATTTGGGATATTTTCCCTTATGAATCAATGTCAACCATACGTTCATTTGTTAAAAAGATTGCTCTTGAACAAAACAAAAAGATCATTGACCCAATTCATGATCAATGGCTTTACTTGAATGACACTTTACTTGAACGATTAGAAAAAGAGCATGGTGTTAAAAGTTGGCGATTATACCAAAATCCAGGTGATGCAGTGTTTATTCCTGCTGGTTGTGCACATCAAGTTTCTAATTACCATAGTGCTATCAAGTGTGCTTATGACTTTGTTAGCCCAGAAAATGTCGAACGTTGTTTGGATATTACTCGTCAGTTTGGGTGTGTACGACGTGAAGATGCATTACAACTCAAGAATACATTATTGTTTGCATGGTCTAAACTCTATTCAAGTGACTAATGCATGATAGTAAAATAAACTTTTTTCTGGCTTCCCTCCTTTCTTGCATTATAATTTTTAGTACATATTTTCTCTTACTGCATTAACATAGCTATTATATCAATAGCACCTCTTCTTCCTTGTATTCTTTTTCTCTTATATATATATATATATTTACGTTTTTATAACACCCGTCCTTGTATAAAAAATAAAAGTAAAATAATTATTTAAAATGATAATTGTAAAGTGTAGTTGTATAATAAATTTTTGTAGCGGGTAATCTTGATACGTATATGGTCATAATTAATAAATTTATAAGAAATCTGTCAAAAGAAACACTATGGATAAGTAATGTCAACATGAGCCCTAGTATCCGTGTTTTGGGTTTCTAGCTACGTACATATTTGTAATTTGATCTTGTTGATTAAGTGACGACTACCCATCAGTTTTTGACCTATTGCTACGTACCAGAAAAGAACATTGTAATAAAAGTCTAATTTCAGGGCGATGAATATGAAATTAATCAAGGTCATACTTTATTTTATTTTATATAACTGAAAAGCTACTACCTGAAAGGAACAATCTTAATGTTTTTTCTATTGAAGAATATTTCTTCATGAAATCATAGTTAGTGAATGAATGTGTCTTTGCACCGAATAAAATAATTACTCAGCAAATTATATAATCTTCCATACCACATACCTTAGAAAGGAATAAAAAATAAATCGGATGCGCAATGCTTGGCGGCATGACGACATTTTCGTCAAGTGCGACCTAAAAGCGGGATTTTCTTTTTCGGTGCTTACAAGCGCGTAGTTTTTCTTTTTCTTTTTTAATCCATATATACGCATACACATAATTTTATTACAAGCTAAATGGCAACAGAAGAAAAAGAGCAAGCCATTACGACTTTACAAGATCTGGTACATTAAACGATCGTATTTCAGGAGAAATAACCTGCTTGACGTGTTTTATTTTGATATAGGGTATTAGTCGTAAGCAAGCAGTGAAAGCACTTGCAGTAAGTTTGAAAAGAAATAGATTGAGAAACAAAAGTTGATATATTACAACATAACATTATTATTGATGTAAAAAAAAAACTCAACATCATAAATGTTTTTTTTCTTTTCATCAATAGCGTTACGGTTACGACGTGGGTCGTGCAGCGGATTACGTTTTTTCGGGCAATGCAATCGATACGGATAGCGAGAATGAGAACGATACTCAAGTTAGCGATACCAATAAAAGAAATGACAATGAGAAAATCATTAATGGAAAACAAGTTTCCTCTTCTTCTTCTTCTTCATCATTATCATCGTTATCGGCAAAAGGAATGATAAAATTGGATGATAACAATAATAATAATAATGATAATGATAATAACAATTATACAGAAGATGTTCCATTTTTTAAGGACACAGGACCGAAACATCTTATCAAGGATTTCGATCGTAAAGCTGAAAGTAGCACTACGGTATCTTATGACCCAGCAATGTGGAGTGTAGTGCCTGCTGTATGATAAAACATATATATTTGTTTATAAACATTTTTATTCCCCTTTTTAATTATATTTTTTTTAAAGTCTTTAGAACAAACATTGAAGCTAGAAAACTAATATAAAATCTGAATATATATATAGAAGCCTGATCTTAATACCAATGTAGCAACACCTTCATTAACTTGGTGGGTTGACCCAGAAGATCCTTCCGATCGCTTGGCAGCACTTGATGTGTAAGTTCTCTTTGACCACATTTTTTTCCCAATGTTTTTATTTATATATTTTGGAGTTCATTATATTTACATTAATTTAATTGTTACCACAGGCCTATTGGATTACGGCCACCACAATTCAATCATCCGTATCTACCAGTTATTCTTCAGTCCTTGTTTCATATTACATTGTTTCAATATCGAGTATTAGCGTATCGTCCTACTGCTGCAATATGGGGATCAACAAGTTGCTATTGGGAAGGTAGTGGCGAGTCTGTGCCTTCATTACAACGACCTATCTGTCATGATTCCAGTGAAAACAACGAGAATAATAATATAGATAATGATGTATCCAAGTCGTTAACCAATACCGTGAAAAGTGTTGCTGAATTACAAAAACTTTTTGCATTTCTTGGTTATTCGAAACGACAATATGTGAATATATCTCAGTTTGCCCGAAGTTTGGATACAAAGGATGGAAAGAATGGCAATTGGGATATGCAAGATATGTCCATCGATGGTGAGGATCTTCATTTTGTTTTACGTTTATAAAAATAAACTGATGAGTCTTTGAATGGATGAATACTTATATGAAGTCTTGATTATCTATACAATAGAGTTTATGGAAATTATTATAAATATTTTGCTCGAAGCAGATAATCAACGAGATACCGAGGAAGCAGTCGAAAATTTTCATAGGTATACACTACATCAAGCTAGGGATTGATATAGTGAATTATTAGTGGTAGCAAAAAAAAAAAAGTCTAAATATTAAATTCAACACACTAGCCTCTTTTCACTTCGCGCTCGAGTAGAATACGGTGGTGATGTGGATAATGAAGAAATCTTTTATTTGACACTTAATTTTACGGAACAAACACTCAGTTTCCATGAATGTCTTGGACCACTTGTATACGAGAGCGGGGTATATGAAGATGATGATGCTAGTGATAATCTCAGTTTCAGCAGCGATGAAGTATCACTTATTGGAGGAAGAGCTTTTAAGCTTACTACATTCGAACGTGTTCCTCCCATTCTTTTGGTCACCTTGGAAGACAAAACGTTAAATAAGACAAGAGCCGGTAGTAATACTTATGATAAGTATCGCGTTGACAAAACATTGTACATGGATCGTTACCTATTTGAAAATCGAGAAAAGATTTTAGAAAGTCATAAACAAGCACAAGAATGGCGGGATGAAATCAAACATGCCAAAGAACGAATTGCTAAACTGAAAGATAACAATGTACTTATCTTTTGGAACGTGAATTGGGGGGGGGGGAGGGTAACATATACGTTTATCTAACTTTAATTTTTTCGTATATGTATCTATGCTTCTATTTTTTTTTAAAAAAATTACAGACATCTTTTGATCAAGGCAAAACGGTTACTATGGATAAGCGTGAGATTCTATCGAAAACGATCGATTACTTTGCCGAACGATCTACAGAAGAGACTATTCAATCTTTGCAGAGTGTATTGGGTCAAGTTCAGGATACTATTACTGCTCGGTTAGAAGGTAAAACTCTACATAATTTTCAATGTGTTGTCTATAAATAGTAGTATTATCCCTTTGAAAAAAGGAAATGGTCGTATGGTTGCTCTCTTTTTTTACACCTGCATAAATATTTATATATAGAGATGGAAGGCCTTGTGAAACAACGCTCTAATGATCTTCAAAACTTGTTTGATGGACCTGAGTATCACAAAATACCATATGATATTCGTGCAATCTTACACCATGATGGAATGAATGGTCCTGGTCATTATTGGGGTTATATCTGGGTGGAACCTGGGGAAGAGAATTTACTACAGGACATTCCAAATGATATGGAAGGATGGTTTCGATTCTGTGATGCCAATGTTCGACCGTCAAACGAGGAAGAAATATTCAATGAATCACTCAATCCATTTGCAGTAATTTATGTGGATAGGAATGCAGCTTCTTATTCCAAAGCTGATTTATCAAATGTGATACCAGATAGTCTTCGAGTGAGTAACAAAAAAATGACAATAATACCAGATTGAAGTACGGAAAGGCCGAGTCAGTTAACCTACGAACTAAATTAAAAAAAAAAACTTACATTTCAGGTTTATGTGGATAAAGATAATGAAGAATTTGAAGAAGAGATCCAAGCATACAATCGTAGAGATCATATCATTGAAGAAAGGGCCAATTCACCCGGATTAACTGATCCAGGAGATGGGGATTCAGTATCTACTGGTGATGCTGGCTCAACGGGCACTGCAGTAGGTGGTCATATAATGACTTTAATGGATGAAAGTCAAGAGAGTGAACAAAATCCACCTGCAGAACCCCCAGCAGATTCTGCATCCCAGGAACAGTCTATCAGCGAGTCAGAAAGAATGGATTCTAGTTTTAGTTTTGAAGAACGACAGCAACAAATTGAAAAAAATAAAACTTTTGCTGTCACAAATGAGTATATATTACAAGAAAATCTGAACGAGTATATCAACATGCTTTTATTTACAATGGAACAATGTAGCGGAGATGACTATCGATTATTAAAAAAGTATGTATAAACTGGTTGAATAGGAAACATAAAACCATGTATTTTTTAAGAGTTAATTGACATTGTAATTCTTTCTAGCTTCGAAGCATTCTTGGCAAAACTTCGCAATAGTACTGCATTGGAATACTGTATATATACATATACTGATAACCGAGAGGGTGAAGTAAGTTTTCTTTTTGCCCTTTATCTTTTAAGGGGAAAAGAGAAGCCAATTATTTGTTTGTTTCGGTCTTTCTGATATCAAGACGATTTTTTGAACTTAGGCACCTATTTTCCGAGAAGAAGAATCCCGAAAAGATAATCAACTTGGTGCACTTTGGTTTGAGTTTGACAAGTTTACCAACATAGGATCTATTGTCACAAGAGCATTGGTAGAATTTGATAAAGAACGATATCAAGAAGCTACAGTTCTTTTTATTCAGGCCCAACAAGAGGAAGCTAAATGGAAAGCACATTTACTCATGGAGACTGACATGCTGGAACGTCTATCGAATATTGAAGATCTTGGATTTACAGGAGTAATTCAGCGCTTTGGCAAGCAATGTATTAAAGTAAATATTTTGTGTTTTTATCTTAATTTTTATGGTATTTAATTTTGATTACTTCATTCTCTAATAATATTACTCTTTCAAATTATATTAGGTGTTGAATGAACGAGCTCAAACAAAAGCAGCGGATCCAGCTTACAGAACTCGAGGTTTAAAAGATGCAATTCAAGTGGCACGTTATGCACAGACAATTATTGGTCCGGAAAAGCTTGCAAGTGATCCCACTTTTGGTGAAATGCGTGAAGAGTGGCTCAGATACAGTGAATTACAAGGTGCCAATTTAAAAGGTTCACAAGCTGACCTACTTAATGAGTTAATTATGGCTTATCTTGAAACAGAAAGCGCAATGACTAATGAACCACATGGAAGTAATTTAACTGCAAGTCCTATCTTTATTCAAGATGACCTTGAGTTAGTGTGGGAAAAATATCAACGAGCATTGCAAAATGCCACTATACGATTCAATGATAATTTTTAAAGCTATCATACTAGTATAGAAAAACAAACATTACCAATAAAGTTATAATTAGGCTGTAATGATGTGTGTCACATCATGTCTCTTTCTTTTGTAACAGTAATATCAACTTTTTACATCTTTATGATAATAATAATGATGATGGTGAGAATTTAATATACGTATTATATGTATTCAGGTGCAGGATTTCAATCGCCATGGTATAAACATAATGTACTACATAGTCAATTTTTCTATTATTAATGCATGATCCATTATTTCGGGCGTTACATAGCTGTCGCCAGCAAAAAAAAAAAAGAGGGAGAGAGATCAGATTGAAACGGAAAATTTTACATAATTCCAATGATGACCTGATCTTCCTGAATAATTAATAAATGTAACTCATATAAATATAAACTGCTTTGCAAAATAAAAAAAACGACGCGGAAACTTTATTCTCTCAAAACTTTATTGATTATAAAAACATGCTACTGTATAGAGACTATTTAGTCTCTTTATGTAAGCATCATCCTAATTCATTTTCTATATATATATTAAACTAATCCAACTAATACTATATATATTAACGCCGCGGCTTCTTTTATAGCTCTACTACTAATATGTTTTAGTGCTTCAGTTTTGTCTGAACGTGTTTCTTTATCATCGAAATCTTTCTCTGACGGTGTATATTCAGAAGATCATCTTGACGTCTTTGCAGAAGCCAATTTAGCTGATGATGTATTAGTAGAATCAGGTGACGCAAGTAAACAACTTTTGTTTGATGAATCTTCATATAAAGAATTAGAAGGAGAGGATGGATATAAAGGAGCCGAAGAGGAAGAGGAAATTGATGATATTCAGTTTCCCTTTTCAGTTGAGGCACTGGATCGAGGTACATAAAAAGAAAGTGTTATAAAACGCTGTTATGGTGTAAGATTGCAACTGAACACAATGGGTGTCAAAAATAGGAGAGCTTCCGATATATAGAGAGCCAACTTCAACAGAAGATAACGATATACCCCCCGTTCCTCAAGTAACAGGTTGTCGTACACATGGTCAAGTTGCTCTAACTTATGTATGTTGTTTGTATTAAATATTTTCTCTTAAATTTTTCTTTTTGAAAAAAACCGCATTTTACATTTTCAATTGTATTATAGAGTGAAGGGCCCAGTGATGCGACAGCAAAAATTGTCCGTCAATTGAATAATGCTCAAGTGCGTTCCAACTTTTTCATCAATACTACTTGGTAAGCTTTTTAATAATATATTTTTGTTATGTTATACATATAAAACATGTAAGATCAACTGACTTAAAAGTTATACATGCACCAATACACCCAAAAAAAAAATTAGGCTCTACACACAACAATATGCTATGGTTGTTCAAAACATGTATAATGCCGGTCATTTAATTGGTATGACTTACCGTGCACCTAAACATGAAGATGGTTCATCATATACGGATAGTGAAATACGTCAAGATGTTATTAATAGTGCAAGAATGATTGAATCCTTAATCCAAGTTGCCCCGAAATATGTTCGATTGCATTATTCGAATCAGGAAGATACACGTACAGAAAATATTATTAATGACTTGGGTTTTATTTTGGTGGATTATAATTTGGACAGCATGGATTACCTTCATAAAACTGGTCCCGAGATTCAAAATGTATATCGAAAGGCTTTTGTTCGTCAAAAAGATACGTACGATGCAAAAGGATCATTTATTTCGATACAATATGATATTCCTGGTAGTGGATCTTTGGCAGCTGTACCATATATTATCCAAACCATCGAAGAAGAAGGTTATACAGCTGTACGTATGGATGGATGCTTGAATGATGCTAAGCCCTACAAAGCCTGTAAGTTGTTGTTTTATTCTATTTTTATTTTTGCTTAATGATATAATAAGTATATCATCATGAGCTATTGTTTGTTTATTATGTATTTATTTATGAGAGTTTGAATTGCTAATATATTTATATCAACATATTTAGCTGCTGATTCACTCGAATACGTAAACGACAAGTTTTCTTTTAATACCACCGGATATAAACAAGGTCAAAAACCTGCTGCTATTATTACTAATTCAATGGATGAAAATAACCAAGAATTTTATGCAGAAGAAGAAGAAGAAGGGGACGACTTTTTTGAAAGTAAGGCCAATGTGTCATTCGGTATCTTGGTGACGACTGTATTCATTGCATTTTCAGGAACCGTAGTACAGTATATTTAAAGAAAAGGAGAAACAACAAGAAAAAAATATTATATACATATACCGTGATATACCAGGAATTTCTTTCTAAACAATCATTCTCGCTTAATAAAAAAAATATGTCAATATTGATATGACAAAAGCAAGTATAGATAAATTTTATTCTTGGTAAAATAACAAACACATCAAGAGTTATATACATAATCATTTTGTTATGAATCTTATTTTCCCTGTTTTTTTTTTAAAAAAAATGTATTGAATAATTACGTGGTGAAGTTCACTAGGCTTTTATAGAGATGATCCTAGTTATCACTAAAAATTTAAATAGAAGGGTACATCACATATTTGATAAGAGTGCATTGGTAATCTAGCGGCGGAATAAAGTAAATAATAATTCAGTTAACTATGAATTGTTCCAGCATTCACTTTATGAAAAAATTTATAACAACCTACATATAATTGTATGAGGATGGCTCATGAAAAAAATGGCTATACAATGCAAAATTATTACCACAATCACCTTCAATTTCTCTTTGTTATTTTATTAACACAAAGCTGCTGATGATGTATAAAGCTTAACTTTTTTCCTCCACTTGATATGACGTTATGTGTTGTACATATGTCATAGTAAATCAGGAGGTTCACATGCATAATTCTGGTTGTTATGGTCATTGAATCATCCAATTTAATTAGTAAGTAGCAAGATAAAAAGCCATATTATGCATAGTGTCATATATATTATAATATATTCTCTGCTCTAGTCTTTAATGTTATGTATTATTATAACAACAATGGACATCTTTCGCCTCGTTCAGTACGGTGTTGCTTTCATCCTTATTGTTCGACAACAATCTGTTACTGTACACATACCACCTATTATATAATGGAGGGGGTATATATTAGTCCAAAAAATAATATTACTATCGCTTGTATAGTAATCCGATAGAGTTTTTTTAATATAACGCCTTGCGTTTTATTTCTTTTGCATAAACGTAAACAATAATAAGAAACAACATTTGTTTGGTTAACTAGTTTTTTTTCCACGCAAACAAATAAGGAAATAAATTTCATTCATCAACATATACAGTCCGTAACGACAGTTATGTTGTTTTCTTAAAAGCTTTATAATGCGGCATTGATTTTAATACATTGTATGTATCAATGGCTAAAAAGTAATATACTACGTAGTGGCTTATCCATTACAATATAGTAATGTCTGACTACATAATTATTGTACTAATAAGAGTTGACTGAACAGTCTTTGTTGCTAAATATTATAGTAAATCAACAAAGTTGACAAGGAATCGGATTTTGTTGACCGACAATAATAATATACATGCTGCAGCATACTATTGCGATGCACATTATATTTATTGCTGCGTTGATGCGTTTTATAAATTTCTCCCAACCACAAACACATTTTATTTTATCGCTTCATTAGTATAATATAAAAGCTATACGATTCGTTCCTTTTCACCAGTTCTTCGCAAAAAAAGCCCCAAGGAATTAGAACTCGAATGCCATTTATTGCACAAAGTATATTCATAATGATAGGATAAACAAAAGTTGAACTCGTATTTTCTTTTATTATTTACTACCCCCCAGAAAAGCATTTTATTTTCTTTTCGGGGGAGAGAAATGTTTATCACTTGTTTCAAACTGTTGTCAAAAACTTGACTGGACACATGATTACTGTATCGGCAAGGTGTTGTTATATCCTTCTTTGTACCTTTTCTTTTAAAAGTTTAACAAAGTTACTGTCAATAAAAAAAAAGCACAACAAATCAAATATTGCGGACCAATGCTCCGATATATTTATATGTATATGTAAATGGTTCCCCTTTTTGTTCACCATACAATAATATGGAAGTGACAATGACAAACAAATATAGAAAATATAACATACTCCGCAAGGCCAATAATTGTATTTTATATGTATGCGTTCCCATGTATATATAAAGGCTGCCAAAATACATGCGACTAACAATAGATAAAGATCTTCTTTCTTTTTTCCCCTCTTTATTCCTTATCTACTTCTACATATTTGATACATAAGACTGTTGTCAGCTACTTTAGTAACATGGTCAATAATAAAGTATCTCCAAGGCGGTTTGCAGAATCCCGTTTGTTTCGATTATATATTGGAAACGGTAATTGGGTCAATTTAACAAGAGAAGTGACGGACGATCTTTATGATGTTTACAAGAAAGGCAAAGCAACACGTTACGAGTTGGCTCCGGGATTACTTTTGGATATCATACCAAATGACGTAGACTGCAATAGCAAGAATACTGACCTTGCTTGTCTCATGAGAGTTGATCTATGTTATGAAAATGATAATGGCGAAAGTAACAGTGAGGAAGATACACAACAGCGAATGTCCAAGTATATAAAAAATCAATTAGAGAAACAAGGTATTATTGATGCCTTTCCACCTACCAAAAAATCAGATGATAAGTTGCCACGAGTAACATCATTGCCAACTCATCGTCATTTAAGCATGGTGCCTACTCCCCCAACTTCTGTCAACCGTCGTAGTACATCAACAACGATTAATAATACGTCGTCTCGTACTAGCAGTAAAGATGACTGTAATCTGTTACAAGTCTCATCATCTACATCATCTGATAATCCGTCTCCATCTTCCCTAGGTAGCAAGAATAAAACTACAACAAACAAAAAACAACGCAAATCTAACAAACGCCGTCGTACTGCAGATCAAGAGTCGCCAGAAGCCGGGGTACCAGCGTCTGTTGGGGAAGATGACAACGGTTTGGAGCAGCTTCACAAAAATCGTATGGCGTCAGCAACTGATCAAGAATTACAATACCATTACTATTCATTGGGGCAACAACATCAACATGTAATGCTATCTTCTACTCCGTCTACGTATCGACCTCACACTCTTCCAACAGCATATTATACCACTGATAAAAGTCTGCTGTTACGGACTCCGTCACCGCCTCCCATGCTGGGTGATCTATCTATAGATCGACATTATCATCATCACCATCAACACCATGATCATGAAGGAAGTATTGGTTCTGCAGAAAACAGTCGTCATGGTTTTTATGGTACAGATAATGTTTTATCTCATGCTGAAGAACAAACGTACCCATTGCTCTCTTTATCTCATGAACCACAAAATTGGTCTCGAACTTTTCATTCTTCTCGGTCAAGTAGTCTTCATAATCATCAAGAGCAACATGATAATAACCCTATGGTAGCAGCCGCTGCTGCTGTGGCAGTAGCTACAGATGGGGATTATGGATATTATAGTCATCATCAGCAGCATGATAGTAAATTGCATCCTACACAACCATATCAAATGGTTGCTTCAGCACTACAACATCAACAAGATACTACGATTCATAATACTTCAGTTTCCTTATCCAATACATCTTCTCCACAGTCCATGTTATTGCCACCTGTATCATCCGAAGAAGCGTTTGGAGGATTCCAATCAAATTACCCAACAAGCGACCGACCCGCTTTACATCATCAGCAGAATGACTATAATAAACAGTCTACTTCTACTTTTATGGTTGATTCAGAACAACTATCTCAAGATTAATTTTTTTAAATCTATTATTTGTTTGTATAATACATGCATATTCTTTCTTTTTCTTAACTTTTGTTGTTTATATAAATAAATCAAAAAAAAATGGAAATTTTGTTTATATATTATGTTTTTGAAACTATGATCTGATTGTTTGCTTTATATTAACTACTCTCGATTTTTACAGATCCCTATTACTTGCTTACTATTATATTGACGGTCATTAAATTAAATCCGTTCACCTGTTATTTTTTCAAGCTTCTCAATCTAGGTTATCATCATTGATTCAATGTAGAAAAAGTTTTAGACCGTTTTTTCGTCATAATATCGGTTTCATATCACGTCGTGCTATTATTATGGTGTATTTCCCTTTTTCACACTGAACCTTGATTTGGTCTTGATTTGCTAATTTTTTTTATAATAGTCCTTGATGGATAAGTAAATGTTCTATTTTTGTGAATTAATGACATCAGAATTGCTCGTTATTGGTGTATACGTATGGAAATTTCGATTGGGTTAATAGTTCTATACTCTACTTTGAAGAAGAGTTATCTTTCTAGTTGTATAATAGTGCATGGATTGATTGAAATATATCATTCCTTTTACGAGTATATAGGTTTGATAATATTTATTATGCGATTTTAGTAGTATGGTTCCTATTGCATTATACTTGTAATAAAATATGATATGTACTTATTACTAGCCACGAATATTATCACTGTATATTGGCAATATATAAATGGCACTTGTACAACGAACGCATTATCCAGTGAGGAATTCTAATAGAATACTATACTGTATTTTCAGAAGCGCTTTGAATACACATTTATGATAATAACGCAATAGTATTTTAAAAAAAATTACTGATAGAAAAATCAGTAGAAAAATCCGATATGATGGACACATTGGCCGAAGCTTTTGTTAGAAAATACGTAAAAATCAAGAACGTGACCATAACAAAGAAATCTATTTAAGTTCTTATGTGTGATGGAGCTTGTTTTAGCCCCAAAAAAATGATAGAAAACCTTTAACCTTTTCATTGAAGGAGAAAATAACAATCCCGAAAATATGTATAAAATAAACAAAAAAGAACAAAATCAACAAGTTAATCAATAACCTCATGTGATTTTTAAGTATGCTTTTCTTGTTTTTCTTTCTCTTTTCTTTTTACAATAAACACATTTGCAAAAAATGTATTATTTTACAAGAATTTAGTATATACGCTTCTGATGCGTTTGCGTATAATAATATTTTTTTAGCTCGTAATTACGTATGCATGACAATAGATGAATACTATTTGCATAGTCGCACACGGATGGTATGTTATTTTTGAAGGACGGGAAATATATATGACTTCGGTATTGAATTGAACATATATGTACATATCTACAAAAAACATATTTATTCGTAAGTATTCGTAGATATCAAATATTTGTTTTATCTAATGCGTGAATGTGCTACATTACTTTTGTTAAGAGTGTTCAAAACTCGATATTTTTGGGATATACATAAAAAAGGTTAAGATTGAAAAAGTGTATGATATCTGATTAAAAATGCCCGCACAATCCTTTTTTTAAAATTCCATAAACAATTTAGTGTGATAACCTAAGCACCTCTTCCCAGTTACTTATTGGAGTCGCCTTCAACTAGTATGTATTAGTATATATATATCAATATATAATGTCCCCAAAAAAGTTTAAAAATGTTTGTAGGGAATTGCTTTGATTTATCCACCCCAGATTCCGAACGCTTTCTCAGCATCTTCCTTCTAATTATTGCATAATCACTTAATTACGTATGACTGACCTTCTGCCAATTTGTTAATGAGAGTAGATATTATACTTTTACTTTACCATAGTATGTAAGGGTATTAAAAAACTGGAAAAAAGTATTATTTGTTTTTGAGAGACAGTGTGACAATATGCCCTAGAAGAAAGTAGTATAATATTAGAGCTAACCGTATTGGCGTAATTGGCCAAATACGTATCATTCTTTGAATTGATACGTACTTCACTTGCATCATCTTGGTTTAGGAAATAATAGATACTTACCTTTTATATATAAACTTGACATGGGTGGGACTTTATTTTAAATCCAAAAATATAATATTCGGTTACGTATCCGAGTAATTGAAATTATACCTTAGCTACAGTATATCATTAACAATTATAGCCTAAGAATTTACCACAAAACCCCAATAACCAGCACATTCAATCCGCTTTTTCCTTGGCACCATTATAAGAAGCAAGGTTAAGTGTAGTAGTGATGATATGTTCGTCTTATTTTTATTTTATTTTTGAAAAAAAAAAACTTCTTGCCTGTAATTTATCTTTAATCTCTTATTGCTGAACATTTCACTCGAATTAAACGGTTATTCTATCATAAAATTAAGTGGAATACAATTAAGTAGAATCGCCCCAGAATAAACCTGTACTTTCGGAAAATCGGGCTTCTCCCGATGTTCCATGCTTTTTTAATATAATGGCATACATGTTTGTTTCAATAAAATACTAATGTGTTTTGATAATAGTAAAAATATGAAGATTATCTATTGTAACGTATAAAAATTAAAGACATTTTTATATTAACAAAATTACCCTCATCATTATTATATTTATTCTTTACCACTATTATTATTATTATTACTATTATCATTATCATTATTATCATTATTATCACTATTATCATTATTATCATTATTATCATTATTATCATTATTATCATTATTATCATTATTATCATTATTATCATTATTATCATTATTATCATTATTATCATTATTATCATTATTATTATTATTATTATATCACCGATAAAGGTATCACAAAGTACCAAATTACGTGATATTATTGGAGCATGCTGCGACACATTTATGTCGAAGCAATGTCGAAGCTACGACACTTTTACGACGAAGCAATTAGTATAAATACCCCTAAATTATTTCAAATAAAATTCAGTTCTTTAGTTCTATTTTTACCTTTAAATCTTTTAGTCTTTTAACAATTAAATAATTGACCTGACAATAGTTTTCTTTGAGCATAAAGCCTCTTAAACTCATTATAAGATTTCTCTTTTGTGGATTCAGACGTAATATTCCTGAATATAAGAACTCCCACAACCCATATTTCTATTTTATTTCATACAATTTATTACTTAAATACAATCACATAGTATATTATTTCTTCTTTATTTTATACATTTATACGAAGTACTTCAATCACACATTGAACGCTTCACTATGTCAAAGTCGATGTTTTCGTTCATTTAAAAAATAATTTGTTGTATCCGATGTCGCTGCGTCTTTACTGGGAAAAAATAAGATGTTTTCTACTATCTGTGAGCAATACACTGTAATTCTGTTACATCCTTTTGACTCAGATACGTAAAGCAGTTTTAAAATATTGCCTTTCTTAAGGAATCCCACTAATTTAATATGAAGTATTTGACCTATTTTGTTTTTGGCCCTTTACTATTTGATATATTATCTTTCGCCATTACGTATTTTTATAATCCGCCATACCTACATATTCTTTTTTTGTTATTTCTCCCTGATCTTGGATAGATAATGATATCTCTCTTCTCACCCCACAAAATCCACAAACTATGTTTTTTTCCCTTTTTTGACCAAATCCTTTACATACATGCCTTTTATCTCAGGTCAAATATGCTTGGCGTTGGATCATTTTTATGTGTCTATGTATTAGATTATAAGATAATTATTATTCATCTTATAAACTTGGCCAAAAAACTGAGTCGTTGTTTAACAACTATTATTCTGCAATACTTAATCACCATACGTATGAGAAAAGAGAAAAAGACATCAACAATGAAAAACAGTACAATAACAAAAGAATTGTCAAGAATAACCACAAAAAAAAAACTTTTCAGGAACAAGAGAAACACGTGATATCGACATATTTCTAGGATTACTGTAGTAATATGGGGCATACTACTTTTATAACGATTAAACTTTATTTTGTTCAAAATTTGGCGAATCTTTAAAACGCTTTAGTAAAATATATATCCACGATTAAGTATATGAAGAAATATTTTTTTAAGAAACCATGAACATCAGCTCGATTTTGTGATAGAAATCGACAATTAGTAAACTTAATAATTAACTTGTAAGTTTCTTCTCCATTGTATATTTTTACAAAATTGACAGACTTGAATTAATATAGGTTGGAAAATACGACCATCTTTTGATTCAAAAATTATACATAAAATCTTATAAAAAAATGAGATAAGCTGTTCCTTAAAAATGCAAGTAAATAAATAATAGTGTTCTTCGTAGCAGATGGCCTTTTCTCCACATTAGTAATACTCTATCCAATTAGTCTCATAACGATATTTAAGATAAAACATACAAATGTGACCCGAGCTCCTGTATAATATATATAACGTATGAAATACATGATGACTCTACTAATAAAGTTTGTCAGCTTTAAGTTACAGAAAGCCGTCTTATAAGGTTACAAACTGTTCTTCAGCTGTTCGAATCTATGAGCCCCAGCCAAATGGCCAAAATTTCAAATGCTTATAACTTTTTTCACAATCAATATTTTTTAAATCTATCGCATCAAACTTATTTCTAATACTCTTCATTATGAATTTAATGCGAAGTTTTTGTAAAAAATAATGTTTGGCAGATGGAGGTACATTTTGAAAAAAGGGAATCGGAGCTGGATTTTTTTAATGGTTATGAGGAGTATGCATCATATTAAATATGCCGAGAAGCAAGAGGGGATATAATCAGTACATTACAGTGTTCGCAGTTTCCGACTTTCTGACTTTCTGACCTGGCGGAAACTATGGCTTATAGGGTTTCCACAGTCGGAAACTGGCGGAAATATATAACATTATAGAGTTGGCATCAGTAAACATTAATATGATACATTGATACCTTCTCTGTCGTATCGTGTTAGAAAAATGAATAAAAGTAATATAATTCCGAGTATATGACTCAAGGAAAAGTATAAGTTATAATAAATAACTTATAAAATTTAAGAATAAAGGAATTTGATTAATTTAATAATCAACAAAGTAAATCAATCCCGATTGTAGAGTGAAAATAGAAAATAAGAGTGAGTGAACTAAGTATTTTATTAGATAACTTCAGAAAGACTATCGTAAAATTTGTAAAACATAGTAGAACTAAAGATTTAATTGAGGAAGAAAGAGGTCATATTTATACTAATTTCTATCTATCTATCCTAAGTTGATAATTGGCTGAAAATCTTGAGTATTAGTAACTTGTACTTGTAACAGTTACTTGTAAATGTTGCAATTACTTGTACGTACGTGTGTCCCTTGCTGGTTTAGGTAACATTTACGAGTACATGTAGCAATTATCCTGGTTATCTTTAACAGTTGATACGATCGGTCTGAATGGAACACAATATTGACGATAAATACTTCTTTATCTGTTTTAATAATTATGATAATGAGATATGACTGATGTTGATGATTTATAAGGTGATAATATATATAATAAAATTAATAAAAAGAAGAAAAGGGGGGGGGGAAGGGAAAAAGAGGTAACAACATCATATTAAATAAAAGTAATTCGGTCTATTTATTATATTTTCAATGCAGCACTATATCTGTTACTATTATTATTATTATAACGTTATAATATATGGTCCACAATAGGAACTATAAAAATATATAGTATAATAGCACAGAAATGGCAATAATGATTTTTTTGAACACTGGTTTTGCATTGATATACAGATGCTGCGCAAGCAAATAATAACTTCAACATAAATATTGCGCGTTGTTCGGTATATTGGCTTCACAGGTTAAATCCCGACATCAACTGTCAATGCACAAGAGCTAAAATTATCAGTTACGTGATCTATATACAGAGGAGTAGGATTTTTATGTAGACAAACTAACCTAGAATTTAGAGATAACAATGAGGTTCACTGACTCAGCAGAAGTAAAATAAACATTACGTAGAATATCTTTTTTGATAACTTAAATATAAATATATACTATCACTTTATCTCTCTTTTGTATTATTATTTTAATGAAACTTTTCATTTCATAATTCCATAAACATATTGATTGAATGAAAAAGGTTTCCGCCATAGGTTTCCGCCAAGTTTCCGCCTTTTCCGCCAGTCAGAAACCCAACACTGGTATGTTATGTATATTTTCTTCATCCTTTTTAGTCGATAATCACTTGTTTGCGTTTACTATATAATTCTTTTCGAAGCTGCATGCCGTCATTTCCCTTTCACACTTACACGGAATAAGCAATAAAGCCTACCATATCTATATATTATATATCTATGTAAATTACAACACTGACTCGTACGTGCACATGCGCGCACGACTTGTTATGAAAAATGCTTAATACGATTTGATGATGATAACAAGATCTGCTTGTGTGAAACAGAATATTTATTCCATTTGAACTCTGTCTTACCAACTGTCTACTAAGCATAAAACCACGGAGTTTTTATTGCATGAATAATAGTGTTACCATGTTTCTTCTCTTGTCGCTTATTTTCACAGGAAAGGCCGAATGCAGGGCACGAGCAATTTGTAAAGTAAAGAATAATAAAAAAAGCTCTCGTCTCTTTCTAATTATCAAGGATAACTATTTGTTTTACGTAAAAATAAAAAAGCATCTTTCTTCCTTCTGGTATAATTATTGCTTACTCTTTTCTTATTAGTAAAACCATGTTCATCTTATTATTGCGTCAAAAGAAAAATGAACGGAGAGAAGTCAAAAGGAATTTTATATTTTAATACAGGTTTTTATTGTTTTTTCAAGTTATATACAATTTCTTAAAAGAATTTACAAAACATGTGGGAAAACGTGGTAAGTAAAATAACAATTTGCCATTACGTAGAAAATTGTTACTGTACGTAAAAATAAATTATTTCTTCATTTGATGGATATAGGTGTTGTACATTACATGTAACACATAGAAGGTTTCCTTAAAATTGTAAACGACACATATACAAGGCTTCCGTTGCATCTGATACTGTCTGCTTAAGTTTATCAGCAAATAGACACCACACATCACCTTTTTCTTTAGTAACCTCATAAAAATACATGATTGCGAGTTGAGCCTTTTCTAAATCTTTGGTTTGGACAAGCTGTTGAAGAAACTTGACAACTACACCTGCATCTTCATCTTCTGGCCCAAGTGGAAATGATTCAACCCATTCATGTAAAACCGTTCGTACACCTTCAATAGAGCTGTTACCCAAGAGTTTCGGTTCATTTTGGACAGGAAGTGGCAAAGCCATTATTTTCGTAGTAGATGATGCATTTTTCATTAACTAATAATAATAAGTATGTAAGTGTCCATTTATTGTGAATATTGGACACCATTTGACCTATATCTTAACTGTTCATTAAGTTTTCTGTTTTACCTTGACCCGTGCTTCACGAAAATGATGATTTCGAATATTTCTTTCTCGTACTAATTGCTCCCGTCTATGATCTGCTTGAATCTCTGCTTGCATCGCTATTGTAACATATAAGATATTATTATTCACCAATTTTGAAATCTTTGACAATACACTGCTCACCCGCACAAAAAAAAGCACTTACACGCAGGCAATTCAGCCCAAATCGCAGATTCCCATGGGGGTCTGTGTACTGTTTTATCTTCTCTACTCGGACTTTTAGTAGTATTAAACATTTGGGTAAGAGTGGTGCTATTTTTGCTTGAATTCATTAACCGATAATTCTTCTTTGTCAACTGAGGGTGTTCACGTGAAGAAAACATACTGTCTGATTGTTGCAAGCGCTGTTGCTCTTGTTGCTGAGCTGGTAACTCGACATCATTTTGTTTTCGTTTTGGTAGCTTTCCACTGTACAGCTTCAAGACTTGGTTTCGCATTGCTTCTGGTAACGCAAGCAGCGATCCAGGATCGAGTTGCGACCACGGAGGAATGTCTGGTAATGACGCCGAAGGTTCATTGTTAACTGATTCATCTGATGAAGTTTGTATATCAGAAGAGTACGGACTTTCAACCATAGCGGTGTCTTCCTTGCAACCATCCACTACAACTGAAGCCTGTTTCTCTTTTTGGGGCGATAATTGCAGAGAGAGTTTTGAGTCTGTTTGCTTTGATGATGGGAGATGTATTTTGTATTGTTGCTTTAATTCATCTTGAACAGCCGTAGGCAACTCAGCAAATACTTCTGGATCAACTTCCGTGGGGAATTGTTTCAACTTGGTACTTTCGTATGAAGGTGTAAAAGATAATTTCTGCTGTTTAACTACTTTTGAATTATCATCCACCGATTCCAGCTTTGTAATGTTGATACCAAGACCTCGTAAATCAGTGACATCAAATTTATATGAGAGTAGCATATCGTAAACATGTCGCGATATGGCTTTTGGATCATCTGTAGCAATTGTAAGTGATACCGATTTGGAAAAATTATCACATTTGCCACACCCAAGTCGTTTCGAAGCTTCACCAGCATCTAGACATCTTCTCAAAACATTCAAAGTAATACGTTTCCCTTTTCTTTGAACACCACGCAGACGCTCAGTTACTTCCTCAGCAAGCTCATCTACAAATCGCTAAATATATAAAATACATTAGTATTATAAATAAGGATGTAAAGATTGTCATAAATGTATCCCTCCTTGCTTCTACTAACTTTAACTTGTTCTTCATTTTCAAATCGGACGCCCCACTATTGTAAAGATATGAATTATTTAGAATATTATGTTTTCTAAAAAAAACAAGAATAGCTAAAAAAGGGAAACATACATTGACGTCAGCACTGACAGATTGTCGTTCCTGCTCATGTTTTAACGGGCGGTCATCTATTCCTCTTGAAAATTCATACAGCATTTTGCCAGTTTTCGGACCAAAGTTACTTTGGAGAACTGAAAGCTTCGTCCTCAAAACATCAGCAACAGTTGATATCCCCATATCAGCTAGTTTATCTGTCATTGAAGGACCGATTCGTGGGAGATCCGATACTGAAAACTTTTGAACCTCTTCTGTATTACAATAATATTGTCCAGCTGGTTTCGCTTTCTTGGTTGCTAGCCTTGCCAAAAGAATGTTTGGGCCGATACCAATGCTAACTTCACAACGAGTTTTTTCACGTATAGCATCGCGTATTTGCGTAGCAACAATATTGGCCTCCTCATCTCCACCAATTTCAATAAGTGCTTCATCGACACTGACAGGCTCTATCTCTTCTGCAAAACCATAAAGTGTTTCATAGAATATTTCGGATATAGCTCTGTACTTTTCAAACTCGTAAGGAATCACCTGTAATTTAGGGCACCTTTGCTTTGCTGTGCCAACGTGCATTCCATTACGTACGCCAGAAGCACGGGCGATATAATTACATGATGCAATATCACTTGATGAATCAGTTTTGGCTTGTTGAACATGAGACACCGCAACCGGTTGACTTTTTAATTCGGGCCGGTCCAAAAGACCAACAGATGCAAAAAAGCAATCGAAATCAATATGCCTTGTACATTAAAAAAATATGGTTATGTTAATAGAAAAAAATAAAGAATAAGATATGTGGTCTCTCAGTTTACTTGTTCCATAATATCTTACATAACTAATCTTTCTCCGTTGCGTTTTCTCTTCTTTCCTATTGATCCTCCTGCTTCACGACCAAAATTTTCATCCAATCTCTTGATAATTTCTGCTTTAATTTCTGATTTCCAAGTAGACAAGTGATGTAATCGCGACGATGAATAAAACTTTTTGACAAATCCTGGATTGACGCTTGTGTTTTCTCGATTCCATGATTTTGCCAATAGAGTTGCATTCAAAGCTTTCCCTTCAAGAGGCTTTTTTGTATTATCGTCTTCCTCATGCTGCTGCTGCTTTTGTTTGTTTGACCGTTGAAAATGTAATTCACTTTGTGCCGTATCTTTCCCAGTGATTCGATAGTCATTCCACGGTAATAATCGCTGCTCCTTAATACTATCCATCAACCAATCTGGGTTGACAACTTTGTATGCCCTAAGATTCTTATATAATTAAAAGAAGTTCAAAAAATATTTGTAAGTACACAAGTATAATTTTACCGAAACTCATTGCATTTTGCATGTGTTAAATTCGTAGCGATAATGTGTGTAACACTGGACTTTTTCACTAAATTATTATTATGCAGTTTGCTCGATTAATAAAAAATTAAAGGGGCCTTAATATTGCCACCACGCAACCTCAAACTTACAGTAATGTTGATAATCACCACCATGAAGAATTATCTGTCTCCGTAATTCACTTTGAGGAGGATTCGTATATCCATTAATATAAATTGATAACCCATCGAATATTTGTGGTACTGTTTGACTTGCAGTCCCTTCTCTGCGTGAAAAAAAAAGAAATAAATAAATAAGTTCTTTTTTCAGTTCGACTGATGCATTAGGTTCTAGGCGAAAAAGAAAAATAAAAGATTTACAAAAATTTTTCTTGATCTTTAAGTTTAGCTTGCTTATTTGTCATATAAGTTTTGAATTCCCCAAATTTGATCGCCCCATATGGATTCATTGCTGTAACAACAAAAAGGAAGCTTAAAGAAGGTGTGTCTTCAGCAGAAACTTGTAAAGTTACTCCGCAGGTGCGGGTGAATCTTTTTTATTTTCTTTCTTTATACCTCGACCAACCCATTTATGACTATGCTATATGGACGTGACCCTCCAGAAGATAATGATGACGAACAAGCTGGTTGCAAGCTTATGGATGCATTTGCCATTTTTATTCAATTATGTCTAGCTGCTGCTGCATTCTCAACCCTTATATTTAAACGACATAAAGAAAACCCTAGAAGACCAGTACGAATTTGGTAAAAAAAAGAAGAAATATTTCCTTATTTTGAAACACCATAAAGATATATATATATATGCTAACGCTTCAACTAATACACATATGCATATATAGGGGATTCGATGTCAGTAAACAATTAGTCGGTGGAGTTGTAATTCATTCGTTAAATGTCGTTGCATCTTACATATCAGGCGGTAATCCAGAAGGAAGTAACTCGAATCCTTGTGTCTGGTAAGTTGTGCATCTGTAGAACGAAAAAAAAAGAACAAAGGTCTTTTCCTTTACACGTGTCACATGTTTACAGCGAGAAATATTAGCTTCTGTTCTAAACAACTCTATAAATAATGTATTAGGTACTTTTTGAACATATTTGTTGATACAACGATTGGTGTAGGGATCTTATGGGGTATCCATGCTGCATTCCAATACATTTTGATCCAAAAGCTAAATTTATCTGGGTTGCAGACGGGAGTTTATGGTGATCCTCCACTGCAAAAGCAAACAAAGCGTTGGGTTAAGCAACTGGCTGTTTATATTGCAAGCTTGATTCTCATGAAGTTATGTGTTATTCTTCTTTTCCACATATTCCCTCAGATATCTGACTTTGGTCACTGGGTACTCCAATGGACCATGGGCGATTATAAGCTACAAGTCGTATTTGTTATGCTCATGTAAGGAATTTGTAACACGAATACTGTCTATTACAGGAAGTTGACTTACCAATGAATCATGATTTATTAATCTAGCTTCCCGTTGATTATGAATATTATTCAATTTTGGATCATTGATACGATCGTCAAGCACAAGACGCCTATTCGACTAAGTCAAGATGGGGATGAAGATGTACTGGTGACCGACGATGAGGATTATGATGAAGACACTACGGATGACAGACGACGTTTATTAGCTGATCATGACAGACCCAAGAGTCCAGCAGAAAGTACATTAGACCATAGTGCATATGAATTAGAAACTAGTTCGAATCGTGTATGATCATCACAGCTATTATAAGCAACGATTTTTTTATTACCATTATCATTATTATCATCAGAGTGCATATATTCCAACTTTTCTATTCAATAACATGTATATACAATTACCATAACAGTCAACCAACTGACCATCCCAATATTGTAAAAGAACACATTCCTTTTTTAAAACCAAAAATTGCATTGCTTTAATGTTTCTGTTGTGGGTTGTTGTATTTTATAGTCATAATGGCTCAATAGACGAGATATAAAATTTAGCTTTACTGTAATACCAATCTCTTTTTATACTTTTCAAAGCAAAAAAAGCTGTCTACGATATACCTTACTCAACTTACTTTAATCGATATGGATGAACATTGATAACTTACTTTTAGGCAGTATATTGATTTCTATGCATGTTTTCCTCCTTGAAGAGTTTCATATACCAACATAATTTCTCAAGCCTGCTCTTTTCATTGTTTTTTTTGTTTTGTGGAACTCATATTTCTTTATAAGTTGGACAGGAAAGCGCGATGATTTATTGATACCTGAAAGATAAAATAGGTATAAAAGCTCAAGCACAGGATAGTAAAAAACATAGTTATATTTGAATATGTTATATGTCATCGTGAAAATAAATCTGATGGTTAATATGCGGCAGCAGATCTTTTCTTCTGTTTTCAGAACATTGTTCAAAGTCTGCGATTATAAGTATCTTTAATGATGAATACGTATCTGACGAAACTTTGTGTCTTACGTAATATATTAAGACCAAAAATTTTTGCTGTGATATCATAGCCAAGGGAATCCACAAAGTTACTACATTTAGATATATTGAAAATCCAGTTAATGCCCAAACCGGATAAGCAAGAATATCATCATCCATTTACAAATCTGTCAAAAGATATAAATAGAGTGTATTTTTACTACATAGTCGAGTGATATTCACTCCACGTTTTTTTAGTGTTGTACGTCTCAGATATGATGCGATAATAATAAGGATACACGTGTGGTATCAAGTGGGACTACTTACCCCGATACAACATATTTAGGCTGCGCATCATCAATTTACGCATATATTTTTCATATTAAGACATTGAATTGTATCACGACAGACCCCATTAATTAAACAGAGACTTTTTATGAAACTCCCACGTATTATATTTTTTTTGTTATCGCTGTTTATTGTTTGATGGGTATTAAAAAGAAAAATAAAAACTCTTGTTATAATGAGAAGAAAAGGAGTACGAATTTTCGATGGAAAATAATGAGAAAGGTTTAAAAAGGGGAAAAATTCAAAGAAAAAAAAGGGGGGGGGTGGATGAAAGTTGTTATAAAACTATATTATATGCTTAAAAAGATGAAAGAGCAGGAGGAGAAGGAAGAGGGGGGGGGACTGAAATATAATGCATGTCTTTAGGCATTCATTTCAGCTTGTTCTTGTTCTTGGGTGGGTCTCTGTTTCAACACTAAGTCAGATCCAGTCATACAGCGGTAAATATTCTTTACATCATCACAAACAGTTTCAAAATGAGAAGTAGCATCATATGAGCGAGAAATAAATACTTGATCATCTGTGCCATCAGCTTCAGGTTCCTTAAGATCAGAAATAGAGATGAATCTAATTTACAAAAAAAAACGATTATATAAGCAAACATGACTGATAAATATTATTTCAAAGTAATCAATCTAATAACAAGGATACGTACTTGTCGTGAATAGGGCCCATGACGTCGAGACCAGCTTGAATTTCTTTTTCAGGTTCATCAGTTTCGACAATGGTTGAAGCAATAGCAAGATACATATCCTTAGGACAAACATTATGATTGCTGGAAACACAAGCAACATATACATCATGCTTACGACCCACTTGGTTTTGAGGAATAACAATTTGTACCGAATCAGCATCACCAGTTTCAGGGATAGGATGCTTCAGGAGACAGATAGCACGAACTACCTTTCCTGTTGTCTTGACTTTGGTAGGGGCATAAGAAGGATCACATATAATTTGCTTTGCAGTAGCTTTTTGTTCGCCTGATCGAACACCAACAGCTACACCATTTTCATATAAAATCTCATCAACAGCATGGTCCAACATGTAAGTTCCGCCATAAATTGCACTCAGTCTATGTGTGGCAGGGGAGGGAAAAAACAGTAAAAAAATAAAGGACAAATAGATATTAGCACGAGCTCCCTTCATAAAACACGTGTAATGTAAAATGACGCTCTAAACTAAAATATATATATGACATACCGTGCAAAGGATTGTGGAAGTTCTCCCAAACCGTGAAGAGGATAGATATAAGGACTTTTGCCATAACGAGCAATGGATGCAACATACAAGATAATCTTATCAACAGTTTCACGAGCAGGTTTTTGAAGATATCCATCATCTAAATGAAGAGCCATAGCGTGACCAATGAAGTCTTGGGTTCCAGGTTCCAGACCAAACTTTTCGTATAATTCAACCATATTGTTTTTGTCAAGATCAATACCTTAAATTTTTTGGAAGAGAAAAAAAAAAGGTTGGGGGTTTTTTTTAGTATCTGGTTCTAATTCAAAATATGGCCATAATCAAAACTATAATTCTGATCCTTGATCCCTTCCCCTCCCCAATAATTTACCATCATGAGTAGATTCATCTTCATCGTTCCAGTTTTGGATAAACTCAAGAAACTTTTGCAATCGACGCTTCTCAACCATACCCATCAATGGGGAAGCAACAGCCTCAGTTTCAGTTGCAGGGACCTTGGAAATTTTTCCATCCCGATATACAAAAGAGCCAGCAATTTGCTTGAATTCGAGGTATCGAGTGACATCAGTATGTGTCAAGAAACGAACAATTTCACCGTTGGCCATCATGAACTTTGGAATCAAATCAATGTTATAATCTCTTTCACGGCCCAAATCAGAGGGAGTTGTAGTATCTGGACGATATTTGTGGAAGAGCTAACAAAAATGTGTCATACATTTTTTAGTTACTGAGAATAAAGTAACCACCAATTTCATGTATAATATATTTATTATGTTACCTGACTTAAGTTAAGAGAAGCAGATTCTCCACCATAATAATCGTTACGATCAATATGCAGAACCTTTTTGCCTTCAACAGAGAAAATACCCGAGAGAATGCATTCAGTCAAACCAGTACCGAGAACAATGATGTCGTATTGCTCATCCTAAAGAAGATTAAACGCGTTCAATGTTAGCTATTTAACCGATGGGGCTTCATTCTAGTTTAGTGAAAAAGGAATGATGAGTTTTTTTCTTACCATGTTGTCTTGAATAATAAATAGATAGATAAAGAAAAAAAAACAGTGAAAAGTGAAAAGAAAAAAAAGAGAACCGGTTTTTTGCTTTAACTTATAATAAATCGCATAGGTTGTCATAATTGAAAACGTGATACAAAATGCACGTTGTTTTAGCTCCGGTCACTCCCAAATGTACACCAAAAAAGAGAAACATAAACGTGCTTTTTTTATTATTCTGAAGGGGAAACCTTTTTTATTACTATACAAGCACTAATCCTGTACTATTAATTATACTTTTGTTTTATATAATAGATAATGCTCGTAATTGTAATAATGCGATAGTAGTGACAATATGATGAGAAAAAAAAATACACAACCTAAATGGGAGAAGTGTCACTTTATACAATAGAGTTAGTGTGCTGGTGCTCGGTACCCCGGATCAAAGTGACCATGTTTAGTTGATGAGCACAGGCAACGAGAGATTTGTCATGCGTATTGATTGCATGTGTGTGTTATGTTTATATGTGGCGTTTCAAAAGCTTCTTTGTTGTTTCCATAGTATTATCTAGCAGGCAGCCATTATTATTATAATGTCTTAATCAAATACTTTGTTCATATTATTAAAAAAACGAGATTTTATATAACAACTTTCTTTATTCAAACCACCAAAAAAGTTTTGACAAGCAATATAAATTAATAGCGCCGTTTTACTCCTCAGATATTTCTATTTTACAACTTTTCTCACACACTTCAACCCCTTTTGTACACGCCTGTTCGTAAGACAAACTCAGCTGGGGATTTTTTGAGCCCAAGGGGGCAAGAGAAAGATATCTATATGCTTGGTGAATGCTTTAGATCTCTTTAAACTATTTACTTTGAACTTATTGTTATTTTATGATGAAAAGACCTGGTGAACGTGACGGCGATTAATTTGACAGTTAATTATAACTTTATTAATTTGTCATGGCAACGCATGTTATCATGTCTTATTATGATTAATTAATCGTCGTCATGTAAAATTGTAAGTGATTATTTCGATGACAGCAGTGGATGAATTATAGCTACGGTTATTATTTGTAGAATAAGACCAAATTTTCTTTGATCAACTAAACAAATGTATGTACCGCCTATTTTTAACTACTTATACATCATACATGCAAAAAAAGTGTCCGAGAAAAGTTATTATTACAAGTTTGAAATATTAATATGTATTGTTTACTTCTTTGTTTGTTTGTTTATTTTCTTATCATATTTTGCTCTCTAAAATAAAACAAAAATCGTAATGGTTTGCTGCTTACTGCTCCTGCTCAATACTAGTCTTTACCAACCTAACTTTTTCTTTCAATTATGACCTATTTAAGAGCTCCGTTTAAACTGCACCGTGCACCGCGGCATGAACGTGTTCATCCCGCCAATATCATCCGTTTTAGGTTCTTACACTTATTCTACAGTCAATAATCAGAAAGATATTAAGATTAATGTAAATATGTTACATCAATATGATAAAATATGAATGAGTAGAAAAAGTATGAGAAAGAATATATAGCGTGGTTAATGGCGAACTATTATTAGAGATACTAAAATAAGTTCTTGTTGGTTTTTTTTGTAAGAGTGAGCGTTATTATCTTTATGTAAAGAATAGACAAACTATCTCAGGTTTTTTTTGTTCATCTAGGACATTCTATTAAGTACACACGTTTACCAAATAAGATCGGAAAAAATCTATACGTATAAACTATTTGAAGTTGTAAAATTATCGATGATGAAAGTGAGAATAGCGGATATCATATAGCTTTACCAGGATTATCACCATTATGATTATAATTAATGATATCCAACTCTCTCTATGATAAATATGTAGTATATATATATATATATATATAATTAACGATTCAGCGCTTAGTTTTGGAATGTGAAAGTGTAACTGTTATATCATGGTTATTCATAAACGGTAAACTCAACAAGAAGATAGAAAAAATAAAAAATCCGTGCTAACAGCTTGCAGATCACAAGTACCCATAAAAGGAAGTCATATGGTCTTGTTTTTTTCTCACATCTACCCTTTGTTGGTCTTTGCTTTTTTTTCTCTTTCTTGTTCTTCTTCTCTTCTTTCCAATAAGAGTAATACTCACAAAAGTATCCAAATGTATTCACCGACTCAGCAGCAATTTAATTCAGACGCACAGCAGCAACATGAACAGGGGCTTCATCCGGCATCCATCGATATTCATAATAGCGACAGTAGTGATGGACCAATGCATAGTGATGCCTCACCCGCAACTATAGGTGCTGTTCCTGTTAGAAGCAATACCGCAGCATATAATACTTCGACTTCCTCATATAGTTTTGGAGCAGCCTCACTAGCCATGAGCCCCCCTTCAACTTCTGGTGCACGAGGTATTCCATTCGGTGAAACTAATTCACACAATTGGTTCGGTACAAGTATGGATTCTGTCGGTTCGTCATTCGGACAATCACCACCGATCTTTAACGGAGGCCCAACACCAATAGAAGGACGTAATGACTTAATTGTTTCACCTTCGACATCAACAAGTCAATTAGATGGACTTACTACTGGAGAAGAAGACGAGACACAACAACGAAAGTAAGAAAATTCTCTTTTCCTTGTGTGATAGCATACTTTTAAGGGGGTGAACAGTTGATCTAACGCTAAAAATCTTATCTATTAGTTTGCAGGAAATGTTTGAAAAACGACGCCGACGTCGAGAGTCACATAACGCAGTCGAGAGACGAAGACGGGATAATATTAATGAACGAATTCATGGTAGACATATAAAGCATTTTGAATGAACGATTTAAGAATCAAGTAGTTAATCAATATGTTATACTATCTTAGAATTATGCCTATTGTTACCAGATCACCTGTTAGAAACAGCACCTACAAGTTCAAATGTGATGTCTGTATCTACTGGTCAAAGTGGTGGAAACACTCGAGCCATTAACAAAGGAACCATCCTTAAACTATCTGTGGATCATATAAAAGAGCTTCAACTCGAACTAACACGGTATCAAGAAAAGATCAGAGAGTTGGAAAATAAGATTGGTGGTTCTAAAATCGAAGCAGCAACAACATCCACTGCAATAGGAAAGCCAGAAATGGTAGTAAGCTTCAATAATACAACAGTATCAGCGAATGATTTCATTGGTAATAATCGTTTCCATCAACATCAGCCACAGCAGCGACAATCGCAATCCCAACCTCACCCAACTTCTTCTTCTTCATTACTTGCACATCATAGCCAGCAACAGCAGCAACATAACACGTTAGGACATGAAGCTATTCACCTTGTGGGTTCATCACAAAGAGACCGAATGAACTCCATCCAGTTCCAACAGCAGTTTGGTAATTTACATATTACACCTGATGAAATGACAAGGCAACATTAAAAAGCATATTACTATTCCCATTATCAACACTTTGTTTCTGTTCTACTATTATTTTAATCACAGTACTATTTTATTCTTTTTCTGTAAATCATTATCTCTCCAATAAGTGTTACATAGTAACATCACGATTATCAATAAACAAAAAGTCAAAGTGACCAATCATTTATGCAATTTTTTTTTAATTTTTTCTTCTTGTGCTCGGTCTTTTTAAAATAAACACGTAAACTGAACAAGAAAAAAAGAAATACTATGATTTACTTACCACAGATTTGTCCACAACCTGATTGGCACAATCTTATTCCTGAAATTAGTGACCACAGTACTACGGATACGTCATTTTGGGTCTCTAGTTATCGCAAAGGTAAATCAAACTCTTCTGAGGAAAGCGGATCCCATTTATTTTTCCAGAATGGCGAGACAACGAATTTTTTTTGGCCTTGTGACTGAATTTAATGTTGAGTTTAAGAATAACCGGGCCAACATTTATATATTAGGTTATACTTCTATTCATGGGAGTGTTAAAGTGGATCGAGTTCCAGGAGCTCATAAAGTAGACATTAAAGGCCAAGACGGGATCGACGTAGAATATATTAATTCGGTAATCAAATTATCACATACTTATGGATGCGTCGATTGTTATATTTGCATATTAATTATAGGTAATAAAACTTTAAATGTTATATAGAGAACATTGAAGGTTTCCTGTACACAAATTGGTGCTAAAGATATTACAGTTTATGCACCTCGAAAAGAATGGAAAGCATCGCTCAGTAAACCTGTGAGTAGTGACAACATCAAAAAAATATGAAAGCTTACATATCTAATTGTCAAATGCCTTTTTTTTATTTGCACATATAGATTCTTGCAATTGATGTATCATCTGATAATCGATTATATGCTTATACTCAAGAACAACATATCATTGTTGCATCAGTGCAACAAGAAGGTGAAACTCAGGTACTATGATATATATTACTTTATCCTAGCTATCGAGCTCTAAAAAATAAATGTAGATGATAATGAAAGGTCACCTTTCAGACGTGACCACAATTCGATTTTTCCCAAGCAATCAAGGTATATATGGAAATAATTCAATTGGTATTACGAGAAAAGAAAGACTAATACTAGTATCTGTCTTTTTTTCTTCAAGTTCTTTTGAGCGGTGGATCAGATTTCCAAGCGAAAATATGGTCAGTTCAAGATGGAAGTAATCCAGTGACACTTACTGGTCATACTGCTGGTAATTTACTCTAGCTTGTTTCTATTTTATCTTACTTTTCGAACGAGAGAAGAAAGTTATGTGTGTCAGTGCGATTAATTTAGCATACATACGTATATAGGGATTACCGATTTGGCTATTGTATCAGTAGGAAGAAATGTATTAAGTATGTATAAAAATTTTGCTATACATGAGTGCTTGAATCATAGTATGGAGGACCTAGATGTATTGACATTTTATATATTTCATTGTTATGTAGCGTCGTCAAGAGATGGTACTGTTCGATTATGGCATTGTGGTAACTATGATCTTTCACTATTATGGATTTCTTCGTAAGCATTATATTTGCTAATTAGGATTCTATAGGAAGCGGTACAACTTTAAGTGTGCTTGGAAACTATCAGGTTCCCGTGACAAAGATGATACTGATAACGTTACCAAGCAGTTATAAACCTGGAGATCCAACTCAGCTTGGTAAGAGTTTTGTGAATTATTGTACTACATAGTATCCAAGTAACCGTAAGAATATTCAAAGAAACACATTTTCCCCTTCGTGAAATGATTAGATGAACGTGAAGTCGAAACAAATGATAAAGTGATCCTTGTTGGTTTGAATGATGGAACTGTTAGAGGTATTCATCTGGGAACAAAAGAAGAGGTATATATAAAATTTCCATACCTTCGGTGATATTAAATAGTTTTGTCTACTGACGACGAGTTATATGCTTAGATTTTTTCTGTCGAAACAAATGCGACTAAAGTGTCAGCCCTACAATATGACCCAGATACTGAAATTATACTAGTTGGCGGTGAGAATGGTGTAGTACAAGTATATCAATTATCCAACTTGAAGAAACCACGTCTTGAATGGCAACGGTCAGATCATGCAGTAACTGGACTTGTGATCCAACAAACGAACAATGGTGAACTAATTCCATATGTGTCTACTGGTATGTTTATCAAAAAACATATATCTTTTATGGGAACAAATAATAATAATATGAAATAAATTAAATTCTATATAGCGGATGGAAATGTATATTCTACCAGCAGTATCGTGTATGCAATTCAGGAACAGAGCAAGCTTACATTATCAGCTGAGTATTCTGGAAATGAACTTGAATCTATTAGTGATATAACAATGATGAAAACCACAAACAAACAACAATTGTTATGCTGTAATCGCGAAGGATATATCAAGATTTATTAAGTAGAGGATGGTGATGACAGTATTATAATAATAAAAAATGGGATGCGCTTTGTTTTTCCTTGTTCTTGTTATTGGTTTGTTTTAAATATGCAAAAAAAAAGGAGGGAAGAATAAATATTTATCTGCGTCGAAACTGTGATGCAGCTTTTCCAACTATTCCTTCGCTCCGTTGTAACAAAGCAGATTTTCTTGGTAAATCTTTTTTGTACAAACTATGTTTATCCTTGAAACTTTTGAGTTCCTGGTCCACTGCTGGCGCCCGTGGACGCTTGCTCAGAACTTTGACTGTATATTCGCCTACTTGTCGTACACCAGTCTGTGTTTTTCGCTTCTTACGTTGATCTTTTTCTGATTGTTCTGTGTCATTGTCTACTTCTACTAATAATCGTTCAAGATCCTCTGCTTTCAAATGATTCTTTTTTGTCTTTTCTTCCTCTGCTGCTTGTACCAAAAGTTCTTCTGGTAAAAGCTCGGCATTATCTTCTTCCGTCAATTCTGCCATTTTATTATCTTCTTCTTCTTCTCCTTTTTCCCCAACATCTTGCTGTTTTCGTTTTTGTTCTCGTCTGCTGCCTTGCTTTTGTTCTCTTAATCGCTGTTCACGTTGTCGCCTTTTATCCTTTTCTTCTGCAGCTGCACTATTTAACATTTTTTTTAAAAGAAAAGAACAATTGATCAGATCTAATCGAGAATCTTTTAACTTTTTCTCTATCTTCTTTTTTCATGTTATCAGCATTAAAATTTTACCGTGCTAATAATTCTTTTTGAGTTTTTTGAGCTTGTAAAATAAAATCTTTGGCCGATGTTGCCGAGATAGCTTCTGGAGCTTCATCGTCCGAATCACTTTCTGAATCGTTAACAATTTTCTGGATCAGCTTCTCTTCTTTAGCAATGTCTACCGATGCGGTAGATCCAACGGCTTCGCCTTCTTCGTCAAAAAGGATTTTCGGCATGGTGTAGGAGGGAATACAATAAATAGATCGTTTTGTATATATGCAAAAACAAAACAATTAAAACAAAAACCAAGATTTTTTTTCTGAGATGAATTTTCGAATGTGTGACCTTTTTATTGAATTTAGTAGTGAAAGTTTAAGAATGCATAAAACTTATAATAATATATTTTATTTTTTATCAATAAATAAAAAGTCTATGTAGCTGGATATCCGCCGTTACTCCTTTTAACTAAGAGTGTCGTAATAAGTTAAATGGGTCTTATATATACATCCTACAATGAATTTTTTTAACAAGGGACTCGCTACAGAACCCGATTTATAATTTTCAAAGATATGTAAACAACAATCTAACGTAAGAATATCATTTCCGCTAGTTATACATTATCTATACAACCATTACTAATACGTAGGTCTCAAAAATCCATATGTACGTATAAAACTAATGTCATCCCATAAATACATCTACACTAGTCGAACCATCTACGATTAGCGTTACCTAATATTAATGATAAGTCATCATTGTTATAGGCAATACCGTGTACAGTATTACATTCAGCGAAATGATAATGATTTTTCAATATGTACTTACACGAAGTGCTAAATATTTCCAAAAAAGGACATAAATTGCAATCAAAATATATTCAGTATTGACATAATGCTAATAGGTATTCGGCCTAAATAACACCAATCAAATATTATCATGATTTTTTGTAATACGCACAATAAGTTTTCTCAATTGAATTCCACTAAATTTTAGTCTCGTTACAGTAACTACGTAGTATAGTTTATTAATATTTTTGTATGTTTACTTCTATGACCCATTTCCTTTCATTTTCATTTACGTATTATTTATTCTATATTGTTCAACCTTCCAATTGACTTCCGAAAATCATATGCACAGAAGTAGTAAAATAATTATAAAAGAAAAGAAAAGACAATAAATAAAGAGGCATCTTTTTCAATTCAAAAATTTTAAACAAGAAAGGATCATCCCCTAACTTTACGCGTGACAGTATGAACACCTGCAAGTATAGAGCAATGAAGTATTTAGGTAGAGAACTTTTTTATAGTCTTACATATGTACTACTATATATATATGACTTCTGCATTTTTGATAATGATACTGTTGGGGTAGCATATAGTTTATCAATGTTATGTTATTATATAGGTATGCTTGTTATTTAGGTACGTACCAATCATTGACAGCAAGTTGCGTATGTGACACTGTGTACAAAATTACATAGTGATAAAAATAATAGTAATAATAATAATAATAATAATGAGTATATAAACATATTAGTGAGATGTCTTCTCTGTCTTTTCTTTTCTTTTTATGCAATAGAATGTGGATGTACTTATCACAGTCGTAGAGATTATCTTTAATAGTAGCTACTACGTAAATGTGACATGAGTTAAAAAATGGAATAAATCTCCTTCAACCTATGTCATCTTCGATATGGTGTTGTGACACTTTTTTCATTTCAAAGTTCTACGTAGTCTCCAGTTTTTTTTTTATCAAATGTATTATAACATTCTTCTGTGCCATGGAAGTCATTATGAAATTAGCAAAGGATATTCTGTTAATATATATCCAGTATGGTTCCCGCCATCACTATTTTTGTAAATATATTATATGTATGCCAAAGTCGACTTGGGTCTGTGGATGGACGAAGGTTTAAAATTAGCAGTAGTATTAAAAAGTTATATCATATTCACCTGACGTTCAATCAGTCATTCAATTGGTAAATTTTTCGATAACGTGTAATGCAGTTTCAATATGCTATTGGATATATAGTACAATTATGTAGTTATTATTTGGGACTTGCTACGGACACCCCATATTTTGCTTACGGACACCCCACAAATAAACAGTTATCAAATAAGTTCTTAGACCATATAAACTATAGTAATAGCGTTGTCAACACCAATAGCGCTTGTTTGACCGCTCATATGTAACATTAAAAGTATATATGATTCCTTTTTTGTCTTGCTTTCATAAGGCCCACAATTCCCACTTGTGTACACAATGAATATAGTAAGAAACCATAAGAAATATTGATTGCTATTATAAAAAGTCGAGCTGATAATATAAGCTTTATAAACATTTATAAGTCGTATAACGATAATAGCTGTATAGATAGTGTATAAATGGCTGGATACGATGTGATTATATCAATTTGTTGTGTGCCCTTGAAAAAATATAAAAGTGGGGTCTCCGTAAGTGAGATGAAATTACTTAATATAGTATGATTTTGGGGTGTCCGTAGCAATTCCCTTATTATTTGATAGAGTATATCAGCATTTTGTTGGTTAAAACGTGTCGGTATCTCAATATTTTTTCCACGTTATGTGAGGAATTTTGTCATATCTGATCGTCTGCGAAGAATGCCTTACAATAGTGCTTTGCTTGCTAATATATTTTTATTGAAGTTTCATATATGTACTTATAACAATGGGTGTAATGATAATGTCTGTCAACATTGTTATCAACTACGTATAATTAATACTTCATTTTTTCAGACCTCGGTTTCCCTATTACGTAAACCTTGGTGACTAATTCTTTCCTTTTTCAAATATAGAAAATAGATGGATTGATGTATGTATGCGTTACTTATCAGCGCTATTTGCTGCTCTTTTTACTTCGTACATCCTACGACGGTCTATGGAAGTTTGGACCCCGGAGACACTTTTAATTTTTTTATGAGGGGGTATTGTGTGAGAGGTGGGTTAGCCATTATACTTGGGTTATGTCGCATAAACTAGCTGATGTAACATTTATCAGACTAACCAATTATATCAACTGTTGAATAAATCAACACCACAACCCTCCTCCGCAACCAAATGCTGTTTTTCAGCACTTAAAAGCACGGTTGCGATGGGACGCCTTCAAGATAATCAATATGGTTCAATAAAGAGACCGGATCGAATAAAAACTGAACAATCCAATGTTAGAGATGAGCTTCAGGTAATGAATAGCTAATTTATCAAAGTTTGAGTTACTTTATCCTTCACTTTGCTAAATTGACCGAGAACAAAAAATACAAAAATAATAAACCCCCAAGTCAAGATTTTGTCCACCACTGGATCCAGCATTAATCGACGCAATTTGGAACGATGGTAAACGATATGACAACTGTATTGAAATTCTAACTGAACTTGCTCGTGAAGCAAGTAAAGTAAATGATTACACCGACTTAAACGCAGGTGCCCATGACCTACAAGGAAGCGTGACATCATCGGATGACTATGACGATGACCAAAGCGATGATGCAGAATCACAACAAAATTTAGAGTTTCTAATGGTTTGCTTTCCAAACGTTGATCGACAAGCACTTCTTACCGTGCTACAAGAGCAAGACAACAACATTGAAAGAGCAACTGATATTTTGCTTAACGACGTTTTTCTTGAATCAGATTTACCACCAGCGAAAAATAGCACAAGTAGTTTAAACGGTGATGATGAAGAATTATCATACCGAGAGGCACTTCGATTAGATCAAATCGAAAAGAGAAAGGCGAAAAAGAAGGCCGATAAAAAGGACAAAGGGGTTATATGGTCCACAGGGAACCTTCCCTATGCATCAACAACTGACCAGTATTTAGATGAGGATAACTCAGCAGCAGCAACAACAACAACTGCAAATGCATGGAAGCAGTACGATGGACATGTAAAGAATATAAGAAAAGCATTCCCAGCAACAGCTCCATCGACGATTCTCGGATGTGTAAAGACTTGTCGAGGAAACGTAATAGCGGCTGTACGGGAACTTATGAGAAAAGATACACGTTTGAAACCGATGTTCCATTGGACGACTATGAGTGAATTGGAACAACTTGAACATGCCTTGAAGAAAATAATTGTTGATCGGCCACCAGAAGAAATATATCGTATTGCTACAGGTGTTATCATTTCAGAAAGGTCAGATACAACAAAGCCGACAGTAGAGAAGATGACACAGATCGGATGTGATTTCGCTTTGACATTTGACCGAGAGCAACAAGAGTTAGCAGAACGCATGGCTTTACTGAAATTGAAAAAGTTCAACGCAGTACCAGATTTACCTGCTGTACCGGAATATCTTTTAATCGACAACGCTGACACATACAGCGAGGATGACCCAATGACCTGCCGCGAGAAAGCAAGTGACCTTATTATGGAACGGAATAATCTTTACCGTAAAGCGGCAGAAGCTTATAGAAGAACGAAAAACAAAGGACCTGGGGAAGGTGGTGTTGCTTTTTATTATTCTGATGAAGTAGGTTATTAATCTTTTGATAAAAAAGATGAATGGGCAACGGAATGAGTGTATACCACTGACGTTAAACAATTATTTATCTGATAGGCGCGGCAATTAGACACTCAAGCTAAAAATTGGAATCTGAAAGCGGCCCGTGCCCTTGTACGAAAGGAGAGGTACTTCATACTTTTCATCTTGCATATTATGTTTCTAAAAAATATATACGTATGTATGTAATTATAGGTTACGAGAGCAAGATGACCATTTAGTAGATTTACATGGCCTCACAGTAGCTGAAGCCAAAATCCTCATACAAGAAGGCGTAAATCAATGGTGGTCTCGTAGTCAGATGCAAATAGGTATATAAACAATCGAAATTTTTAGCTTCAATAATTTTCAAAGCCGCTAATTTTGGTAATTAGGACGGAAGGGAATAAAACCACTCAAGATTGTAACAGGCGTTGGCAGACACTCTGAATATGGTGAATCCAAATTACTACCCAGTGCGCTCAAGCTGCTAAAAAAGGAAGGATGGAGGATTGAGACACCTTATCCTGGATGTATATTGGTGAAGGGAATATGCGCAACATAGACAATTATATATCATATTTTATATATTTTAAATTAATTACTATTTTATCGATAATTTATACATTTTTTAGTGTTATTATAATCTATTATTAATAAAGATTAAGTTATCTGTCAATATAGTGTGTGATTATATGTTATGTTCAAGTTGGTAAGCTAGCAAAGTAGTAAAGAAATCACTGTTCAAGGGTTCACAGGTGGATCCAACAGCAATGACAATATTGACATTTTACGGCAGCGTGACAACATTTTACACAGTGAAACCAAGCGACCGGATTTGAAATCCGCAGTTTTCGAGTTTCCAAAAAAAAAAACCTTTATGAAGCGAAAACGAATCAATAGCAAAGACCAAGAATCAACCAGATCAAATTCAAGAAGCATCAGGCACTATTTTAATAATTCTACCACTACTGAAAAAGCTTCAACTATTGTAGATCAGTTCGAACGTAATCTTGATTGTGCTGTTAAACTATCGCTCTTGGAAACCAATAGCAACCTTGACGACCCGACAGACATCTCTAATACACAAATTGCGACTGTAAATAGCCCCACGTATTTGGAGGATCAACATCAGTTAGGCGATTCCTTAAATCAGTGCCCTATATGTGGCATCTTATTTGGTAAAGAAATTGATCCCAATCGCCATATTAATAGTTGTCTCGATGATTTCGAACGCCATGATTCGCCAAAAGAAAAAAAAGACAGTATTACACCGGAGCCTGTAACGACTCTTGCAACAAAAACTCAAAATAAGGCTGAATCATCATCTAGTACTGCACTACAACTGCTTCCGAATAGACCCACGCGCGGGAGGTACGAAAGTTTAAACGATAAGGAAACACCCAGTAATAATGATCAAAAGAAAGCTTCCTCGCCAAGCAAAAGGGCGAAGAGAAAATGCCCATTTTATAAGTGGATCCAAGGTAAAAGAACAAAAAAGTAATATATGTACTATCAAATGATTTTTGATGGCCGGAAGGGTTTTACGCTCACACGTAAGTTATTAGGAATACCTTTCGTTGTCGATGCGTTTTCATATGGAAAAATTGAAAAATGTGAAGGGTATTTTTTGTCTCACTACCATAGCGACCATTATCATGGATTGTCATCATCGTGGAAACATGGGACAATCTATTGTTCAAAAATCACAGCAAACTTTCTACGACAAGAACTTGACATTAATAAGAAGTATATCGTTGCACTTCCAATGGATCAAGATTATGCTTTGAATAGTTTCGTCAATGTATGTCTTATTGACGCTAACCATTGTCCTGGTTCTGTATTATTCTTATTCAAGGTTTTTAGGTCTGACGGATCTACTGTTCGTCACCTTCATACTGGTGATTTTCGTGCAAATCCACGCATGTGTCTACACCCATTGATCCGACAACCGGAAAATGATATTCTGGATACTCTTTATCTGGATACAACATATTTAAATGGTCAATATTCATTTCCAGCTCAGGAAGATGTGATAAAAGCTGCATGTGATTTAGCTGAACGATGCGTGTCCGGTGAACAAGGCAAAAACAAGTCCAAATGGTTATATGGATGGTTGGGAAAAATAGATAGGGGTAATAGTGATGATAAGATGTCCACTGACAGCGTGACAAAAAAGACAAATAGCAAAGTATTGATTATTGTTGGAACCTACTCTATTGGAAAAGAAAAGTTATTCTATCGTATGTATAGTAGTTAACAAAGTATCATATATATATATATATATATCTACGCCATCATATTAAAATGATCAAAATATTAGACTTGGCCAAACGATTGAATACTAAAGTTTATGCAACCCCTACAAAACGAAGATTTATTACTGCTCAAGAGAATAAACAGCTGGACTCTTTATTGACTGATGATCCTTTCAAAGCACAAATCCATCTATTTCCGATGGGACAAATTCAAGAAGAGGTAGGCTGTAAAAACTGATTTACTAAGGTTAATGATATATGTAATAAAGCTGACCAAGCAATTATAGCGACTTTCCTTGTATCTGAAAAGCCTTTCACCTCATTTTACATCAGCTATTGCTTTTCGTCCCACTGGGTGGACTTTCAAGAAAAGTTCCCCAGCAATATCATCATTAGCAACTGCTCCCTTGGAACAAATCACATCCCCGCCAGTGGACCGAATAGTCGTTTTAAACCCACAAAAATCCTCTATTGACACAATCAAGGTATATGGGGTTCCTTACTCTGAACATTCCAGTTTTCGCGAACTCGCATCTTTCATTGCTAGCCTTGATGTACGACGGATCATACCCACTGTCAATGTGGGAAATGAAGTGAGTCGTCAAAAAATGGGTGCAATATTACAACGCTGGCAAAATGAGAAAAAGAAAAAGGGCATTCAACTAGTTTCATATCCAGCAGAAGAACATTGGTAATGTATAATCCATCCCTTTTAATGAGACGCACAGTATGTAATTATTCAGATATTCTCTTTCTCAAACATTTTTAACTATGTACATTCCGTTAAAATAAATATCTGTGAGCCGACATCCATCATTATATATATATATAAACAAAAAAAAAAGAGTTTTCTGAAATTCATGACTGAATCCTATATTTGTTAAAATATGGCCTTTTTGAACTGTGGTACGAAAATGCTCTTAAGCATCTCATCATGAGATTCGCAAAAAAAAAAAGAAAAAATATATATAAATGTATCATGGATCCAAGATCATTTTTATATTCAAATCTTTTTTACAGGTCATTTTAAAGGTATGCTTTATTGAAAGCCATGTAGTTTTCTTTTACATATCGTTAGCAGATTATACCGATTTAATCGTCCTCTTCGCTATCACTTCCATATGATGCAAGATTTCCTAATCCTGCTGGTTGCGTTGTCTTTTGTTGAGTGGATGATGGGGGTGGTGCTGTGGATGACGATGGAGATGAAGAACCTTTTGGATCCTTCAGGGTCTTTAGTGAACTTAATACGTTTGCAGGAATAATACCGGCAACTTTTACATTTGATTGTTTTTGTACTTCTGGTACGTAGCTGGTGCCCAATGTTTGGTGGGTATACCCATATATCGCTTCAGCGGCTTGTGTATCCGCATGATAATTATCATTTGTGTCAGAATATCGATGGCGTTTAGCGCTTAATTCCATTTCGCGAAAACCATCTTCATCAACTTCGCGTTTCATTTGTGTATATTCGGCTGGCAGCTCTGATTCTACATCTTGACGTTCATACATTTCTTTACGATTATATCCTTGAGATCCTTTATCTGCTCCCCTACGTTCTTCATCACCCTTCATAGTAGACTGTTCTTGCGTTGCCCACCTAATGAAAAGCCACAGTAATAATATTTGACCGATAAACCATTATTTAATATCCTGTTTTAATCAAACATGACTTTATAATATTCTTTTTGCTTTGTCTCAAGATTACTTACCGCACATTGATAATTTCATTATTATCTAATCCTTGATTCATCATCGCCTCCCTGGCAAATTCGGCATTATTTCTAGATTTGTAGGTTACAAACGCCACACCTCTAGGTCGTAACAATCGCACTATAGTTTGATATATAAAGAAAAGACATTAGATATTGAGACGTAGACGATTTGATCACTTGACATTATATACCTCGCTCCAACTCTCCAAATGGTTCAAAGTGCTTTATCACGACTTCTCGCATATTATGAGTTGATGCTATGCGGCCAACATACAACGTTTTGTTTAGAGTATTAAACGAACCAACACCGCCCATATCTTGTCGAAATTCCCTACATCATATTATTAGCTATTGGATATGTCTTCTCATCAATAACCTGACTTAAACATTCTGTATATACGTACATATACTTGTCACGCCCAAAGCAATCTATTGTCGTCTCGATCTCATCGCTTTCATTTGGAATTCGATGCCACATTGAGCAGTCAGATCCTTGTGCACACATGCCCTTGGCAAAAAAAAGACAGAAATACGCGTTTCGGTTATTTGATCCGACCGTTTCACCTGAATCTCGAGCAGGATCGCACTTGAATTTAGCTCGAGCACTACAATGCATATTATATGAAAGAGTTAATCGGGGGTTATAGATCCTTTAACTCTTGTTTTCCTAGAGATCGTATATAATACCCTTTTTTACTCCAGTCTCTCTCTAGACCTTTCCATCGATTATGCCAGATGTTATATGTTCCACCTTCAGGTTTTCTCTCTTTTAAGTATTCTTCAAGTGTGACCTTGTCAACCTATATGAAAATCAGTGATCTAGCTTTTCTATTAAATGTATATACATATATAAACATGAGATTCCTTACTTGCCGTCGTGCTGGTGCCATATTTGCTCAAATATATAATTTAAGATGGAAAAAAAAGCCGGAGGATCAAATTATTCAAACTGTCCAAATTTATTATTCATTTTCAACTTTTGTGACACCCATATACCCCTTTTGCTTTTTCTACTTTTGAGACAAAGTTCCATTATGACAACAAAAAAAGAAGAGCGGCCAAAGGTTGCCATCATTACTGGAGCAAACACTGGCGTTGGGTATGGCATTGTTCAGCATCTACTGGAAGAAGATATAGGTACAGTTATTGTTATGGCCTGTCGCAATCATACTCGTGCAAACAATGCCCGTGATACTCTTTTAGCAGAATTTCCTGGAGCAAATATCGATATAAAACTTGTTGATCTTGGTAGCTCCATCTCTGTTTTTGACTTTTGTAAAGCAATTAAAAACAGGTTTGTACTTATAGTTTTTTGTTGTGTTTACTTGTGTATATCTGGAATCATATTCATGAAGTTATGCTTTTACAAACTAGTTACTCGCAGGTTGACTATTTATTCTGTAACGGTGGAATATTGAGTACAAGTGGTATCAACTGGAGCCAGGTTATATGGCAATTTCTTGAAAGCCCTGTTGGCTTTTTGGAACGATCAGATGCTACAATCCAAATCGTTGGAGAACTTAACGCAGACGGAATGGGAAATGTATTTGCGGCAAATGTATTTGGTCACTATATTATGGTAAATATACTAAGATTAACTTTTCATCTTAATGATTTAACTAACAGTAGAATGTTATGCTAGGGAAGAGAAATCGAATCATTACTAAATAACAGTGGTGAAGGTCGTGTTATTTGGACAAGTTCTTTGACATCAGAAAAATCCACATTTGATATTGAAGATTGGCAAGGCATTAAGAGGTATTCATATAATGATCATCTTTTCATCTATTTCCTATATCCGTATAATATTTCGATGTATATTAAGACTGTATTTTTTCTGTAAAATTTAATTTTTCAGTTCTGTTCCTTACGAATCCTCAAAGTGGGCATGCGATTTAGTTGCTTTCGGAAGTAATGTACGGTACAAGAACGAGAAACAAGACATCGTTTCATTCTCTACGAGCCCTGGTGTTGTTGCAAGTTCCATTGGTAACTTACCGATCTGGATTACAAAACTTCGAACTTTGTTACATTATGCTGTAAGTATTCAATTTGTATTCACTTACAGTTTTGGTCATATTTGTGTGTAGATAAATGAAGTATACAGTTATGGGCAATCATAATAACAAGGTACATAATTTATTTATTACAGTTTCGTACTTTTGGTGTTACATCTCAAAATATCACGGGTTATCGAGGAGCTGTTGCTGATGTATTTGTTGCTTTGCAACCAGTACATGCACTGAACTATTTATACAGATATACATCGTTAACAAATTGGCGAGGTACCTCTTATGTTGAACCCATGGAAGTACCTGATTATGATCCAATCGATGCTGAGAAATTGTTACAGCATTGCGAATTAGCATACCAAACTTGGAAGAACAAATACTTACAATCACTCTCAACCTAAGATTATTTCTATGAGAACACAACCACGTTTCAGCAGTCTATCTTTCTTTCTTTCTTTTTGAATTACAATCAATCTACTAATAGCGGTTTATTTTATTCTACAAAAACGCTAATTCTTATTTTCTCTTACTCTCTTACTACCCTTAATTTAAAAACTTAATCTCTATATCATTACATACTATTCGTTTCCATTTTTTCTTGCTTTTATAATATATTATGATATGATCCAACTAATACAATCCATTACGACAGCTATCGCAAAAGAAAATAACCTATGTTTATATCAATATTAGGCGAATTTGCTTGATAACATCATATTAAAAAAATCTGCTCGATTTTATGTTTCAGAATCCCATCAAAGTATAAAAAAGGTTATGTTGTATAAAGACCTCTTCTATGTCAACTTGGAATATCCCTCCTTTTTGTTGTTAAAACAGGCACTAGTACGATAGGCAAATTATCGGTACCAATCCAATTTTTTGTTGTGAGTATCGATTAGGAGTGAGTGGTGTAGTACTGTAAAATAAATAAAAAAAAAAGTAGCGCTCTCTTTACCCAATGAAATATTTATAATAGTTCTCTTGGTAACCACTTGCATAATACAACAATGAATGATGGAGAACAACTACAGCATGATAATGACCCACTTCTAACACCAGGGGAACTTAGACAGATTGTCGACAATCTACCAAGTAGAATGAAGGTAGATATATCAATATATATATATAAGACTATTAACACTTGCTTTACTGAACTTTCTGGTGATCTTTATTAGCACCCACATAGCGATTACGAATATTCTGATGCTTCCAGTTTCGAAACAGAGATTGAAGAATTCTTCAACTATTGTGAAATAGAAAATGACTTGAAATCTTATCAGCAAGAATATGAAAAGTCTGGTATAGTTTATTTTCTATAAAGAAAGCAAACAAATAAAGTATTTCTGTTCTTTTACTTAATCAGATGAACATGTGGTTTAACAGGTTGGTGGGAGTTGAATGAAGAGAAACAACGACGTCATATTGAACAGACAATCGATCGACTCGAACATTCCAAACGCGATGAGCGTGTATCGGCAGCGAAGCAGTTGCTATGTATAGGACTTGGTACGAAAAAAATAAATAAGTTTTATGGGATGATAACAACTTATGAATGAAAAAAGCGAAAAATTTATTAAAGTAAAAAAAAAGGCTGTTGCTATCCCAAAAATAGCTGTAGGTTACAGAATTGTTCTGAGGTCGCTATAGCAAACAGTCGATTGATGTACGCATGTGGTGCACTGACAGCAGTATTTTATGCGTTTAATAGAGGATGCAAGCAACATGATGTGTATAAGTAGGCAATAAATTTTCAAAAACGTGAGCCTGGATGAAATTATTTTATATATCCATTAACCTTGGCTTCATCTTTTTCTTTTCTTTTTCTAGTTCACAAAATCCGGTTATGGAGGAACTGAGTATGGTGAGCAGCGAAATTGAACTTTATATTTCTATCATGTACATTATTCTCGAAGCAATGCGGACGACAGACGGCTTTTCGGATGAAAAAGGTACCACAAATAGTAGAAGGTTGTGATATCAACAGAAACTATGGTTGACTGGGGATTTTAACAATAAAATCAAATTTAAAAGGAATGCTAGATCCAAGTTTTTTGCAAAGTATATTTGATGTCCTCTCACAATTACGTGACAAGTATTTAAAATCATTTCCTGTAAAGAAGGTATATCCAATTTGTTCCAGTACAATATATATATATATATATTTGCTAACATCCGACCAATAGCTTATATTATTGTTGTGGAAAGTATTATTATGCACTTTTGGTGGATTTAAACAACTTAAAAATTCTAGAGATGCTTCAAGGGTTTTAAACGGCCTTCATGAATTAAATACAGGTTAGAGAGATGTCTGCGTGCATACTACCTTTCTGCTTCTGTAATATTTTTTGTTCTAATTCTTGGTTGATTAGCTATAATATCCAAATGTTCCCTGCAAGATTTGTATAACTTTCAAAACGAAGCAATGCTAAAGTACCCAAATTATTCGCCACCGGAAATTCCTCTTCCAATTACATCGTCTCTCACTGTCAAGGCTTCATCGGGACTTGTCCGTGCCATGGGGATTTCAAATGCAACAGCACAGACAGAATTGCCGTATCAAACTTTATTTCCACCTAAATCATCCAGCAACAGCAGTACCTCTGCCAAAATCAAACAACAACAAAATTTATCAATGGTCTGGCCCCCATCACAATCGCAATCGTTTGTTTTACCTTTAGAAAGGGATTCCCAGGGTGTCCCGAAAAGTACAGAGGAAGCAGGCAGCTTATATTTAAAGAATATGTACATGTCTGTGGCGAATAAGCAAATACTCTCAGAACGGGACAAAGCGATCCATAAATGGGAGCGCAAAAAGAACGGAGAATTTCCATTCGATGATATCTTATCTGATGATGATAAATGGCAGCAAGTATCGGAAGCAATGGAAAAACGATTTAAAGGATTAGAGCAAGTTTATGTAAGCGAATTTATAGAATATAAATAGTATAGTGAGACGATAGTCGCTACGGTTCAATATGAATTTAGCTCATAATTCTTATATTTGAAATATTGATTATACAGGTCAGCATCGTTCCTGAGCTACAAAATATCGTGATCGTGCTATTGAAATTACTATTATCAACTGTCACGACAGGGACCAATGGTGTTAGTACCAAACAGCAGCAACAATCACAAATAAATACAAACAGTGATAAGTCGACAAAGGCAACAAATGCTACAATTAATTTGGAAGAATCTGATGCAAGTCGAAATCGTGAAGTATTATCAAAGGCAATATCTGCTATATTATTTTTGCTTCTCAAATGGACAAAAGTATCTCGTATGTATTGATAGGCTGAACGATACAACTTCTCTATTGCTACAGCTAACTATGTACTAATGGACGTTTGGACATTTTTTAGACGTTCTGAAATTCGAATATTTATCACAATTATTAGTGGACTCTGGATGTTTATTATTAATATTAAAGATATTGGGACTGCAAGAAATCACTTCGCTTGTGGCAACCAAAACTGACGTTTCTGGCCACAGGTATAAATAAATAATTATGATAGAAGGGTTACTGACGAACCAGTTTTTATATATGCATTCATTAACTGAATATATGTCATTTAGCCTGTTCTCAGCACGCGCGATAGAGAACACTGAACACACATCCTCACATCCTTCTACTTCCCAACAGCATACCTATACAAACTCCCGAAATATGTTTTGGACTATCAATTTTTTGCGTATATTGCAAATGCTAACGAAGAGAAAAACGAATCGTGTTATGCTACTCGTTCAATACAAGTCATCGGTAATTATATATTAATATACTCAAAATTTATTTTAATAGTTGGAGATAATAATAGTATGTACTTTTAGGCAATTCTGAAACGTGTGCTCAAAGTAAGCCATCCGATGATGGAATTGTATGCTCTCAAGGTCTTGAAAAGTCAGGTACCCTATCTCGGCAGAAAATGGCGGTCATGTAAGTTTATATTATTATCTGGAAAAACGGATTAATTTAATCATTCCTAACGGACAATGCTTACAATAATATGTTAGTGAACATGAGAATAATTTCAGCTATTTATCTACGGTGCTATACTGTTTTGCGTGATGACTGGATATCGAAATCCGATACTGACAACGATCTGGAAGATGGGATGGTGAGAAATACATGAAGAGGAGTGGTTTTGAATATATATTTTTTGATCAAGTATCTCTTAACTGATGCGGTTTCTATGTATATTATTTATAGTTACAGGAGACAAATGTACGGATGCTTATAAGAATATACCATGGTCAACGCTATATACCTGGGATGCTACCTCAGCAAGATGAGCCTAGCGGATTAGACAAAGTGGCCGATTTCACCCAAGAAACGTTGTCTCTGGCAACGTTAGGTAGCAGGGTTTCAATCCTCGATGATGTTTGTTTGCCTGAGGACAGTAGTATTGACTTTGATCCAGGTTTCGTTGATAATTATGAAGAATGGCTTCAGAATAATGTTTACAATTCTGATACAGAGGAAGCTGATAGTAACAATGATGATTACTACAGGTATTACTCAAATCCAAACTTTCAAAATGATAATGCACCAGGGACGCCGATGCCATCATCACCAATAATGTCACCCTATGTCGGCAATCCTCCAACACACAACATCAACAATCTCTATCGGCAGGGTCTAGAAGAGGTTTTTTTAAAGGGTCAGACAAATTCTTTTAAAGAATTTGATAACGAAGAGACTTTGTCAAGTACTGTTTTAGATCCTATGCAAAAGCTAGCGCACCAGTTATTATTAGTAGAACAAAGGACCATCAAACGATATTCAGACTTGTCCGAAGATAACAACAGTATAGTGTCTGAATCTACATGATAGAGTAGATATTTTATGTTATATCAAAATTTAGTAATACAATTATTATCATTATTAAAGTTGATAATTCAAATATTAAAGGGTCCTTCATTTCTATAAGACAATCTTTGCATTGATGAATTGATCATTTGATGTTCAGCCGAAATTCCGCCCACTACACACCTTTTTTTTAATAAGAAACAAAAAAAAGGGAGTGTATTTAACGCGAAACCCAAATCGTTTCAAATGTCTTTAATTGACGATTTCAACGAGTCTACCGAAACTAGTTATTTACCGGCATCTGTATCTTTCGGTGATTCTCATCTTCCACAAAATGGCTATGCTGCAGGGTTTGAGTCTGCCGATAATGTTAGAGTAAGCTTTAATAAAATATCGCGAGTGTATACTTTTGATAATCATATTATACAACATGGGGTATTAATAGTAGCTTATTATTCGAGATTAATAATACTTAATTATACCGGTAAAAAAAACAGCTCGAAACAGGATATGTTTCGATTTCATCGGGTTTCGGTCAAACAGAAATTCCAATTTTTGCATTGAATTATGTGCAGTTCCAGTTACCAGCACGATTAGTCGATATGGTCGTATCGAACGATATTCTTATTATGGCAGTAGAGCCAGCACGTATCTTAAGAATTAATTTAGACCGACCTTTAGAGGTTGAAGGTAAAAATAATGGTTCTATACTTATTCCTGGGGAAAGATTGCCAAGTTCATTAATATGGGTATCTTGATAAATAACTGATTATCTTGGATTTAGAGATTGAGATAACACGGAAACCCGGTGATGGGAAGATTGTAAAAATGTTTTTTGACCCAACAGGCCGCCATTTGATCATAACAACAGATCATGGGGAGAACTTTTATCTTTATGAAAAATGGAGACGCGCAAAACAATTATCAAAGCTCAAGGTAAAATTAAATAAATAAGCGAAATAGGAACTGACTTTGTTAAGGATACATTATGTTGAACTGTCAAATTAATAATGAATCTGTGTCTACTTTAGGGTGTTACGATATCATCCATAGCTTGGAACAAGCAAGCAACATTAACTGATCCATCTACTCGCGAAATTTTAATTGGAACACGAAACGGTTTAATTTACGAGACATGCTTGGAACCAACTGATGAATTTTTCCGCAAAGAAGAAAAATACTTCAAACAAGTTTATTCTATTCACGAAAGTACTATGCCAATCACTGGTTTACATTTTGAACAATTTCCTGTCAATAATCGTAAGTATTTTGTTATGGCAACGACACCTACTAGAATTTATCAATTTGTGGGATATATTGGACCTTCGAGCGCTGGTACTTCACGAGGTTCTCCCAGCTTTGTTGAATCTGATGATCGTGGGGAGAGAGCAATGTTTGAAAGCATGTTTTCAAAGTATGATGTCAATCCAGGTAAAAATAGCGTCTCGTTATTTTTCTTTATGTTTTCCACTTCAATTTCAAAGCTGTTAACAATTTTTGGATGTATGGATTAATGCGCTCGAAACAAAAATAAAATAGGCTTTCAAGAGCTTCCTGGTGAATTATCCTACAGTGAATTACATTTTTTCAGTCGATTTTATGATTTACAACAGCAAGGTGTTGCACAGACGTTTGCTTGGTTAACGGGTAAAACAAAAGGACAATTGTTTATATTAATTAAATATACTAAAACCACGTACAATAGGTCCTGGTATATATCATGGTGACCTAATTTTTGGATCACAAAATGTGGGTGATAGTGTGATAGATAATGTTCAATTATTACAGTAAGTGTATAATTTGTTTAAGATTATTAGAAGCACAAGGAGATGAATTAAACATGCTTCTCACGCAAACCATTTATCGATTAGATACCCTGCTACACCATCAGAAGATGAATCTAGTAAACTTGTTACTGAAATCCCTATATCCGTTGCCATCACCGAATTTCATTTTATTCTGTTGTATAAGGATAGAATCCGAGCGGTGTGTCAATTGAATGACCAAATTGTGTATGAAGAAATGATTCCAACGGTACATATAACTCAAATTTTATTTGTATCCTGTATAGACCATTTATTCTTTTTTACTTTGAATCAGTGGGAAAGCTAATGATGTGATTATCTCGTTCTTTAGTCTCAAGATGAAGAAGTGGTTGGGATGGTGGTAGACGATATTAAAAGGACATTCTGGATTTATACTACATTTTCTATCTATGAGCTTAGTGTGGAAAATGAAGAACGCGACGTGTGGAAATTGTATCTAGAGAAATCACAATATGATATGGCGTTGCAGTACTGTAAGGATCCAGCACAAAAAGATAAGGTATATACAGCACAGGCAAAGGATTATTTTAGCCAACGTCGTTACCAGATGAGTGCAAAATATTTTGCTGAGAGTGCTGTTCCATTTGAAGAAGTAACTTTAAAATTTGTCGAGAAAAGTGAGCGTGATGCATTAAGAATTTATTTAGTTAAAAAATTGGAACGTTTTCGGAAAAAGGTATCTATAAAAAATTCATTACTACTAGATAACGGGTATATATAACGATTTCCTTACGATTGTATGGCTCACTTCATTTATCGTTGACTCCGTAGGATCGAACACAAAAAACGATTCTTGCAACATGGCTTGTTGAAATATACCTCTCCAAACTCAATGATCTCGAGGATATGGCATCATCTGCCCATTGCACATCGGTCAGTAACAATAATGGTGATGTAGAAACACCTACCAATAACTCAGCAGCATATTATGAAGAACAACTTGCTGAAATCAAAGACGAGTTTAAAAGCTTTCTGGAAACATACAGCAGTGTATTACATAAGGCTACGACATATAAATTAGTCGCTAGCCATGGACGAAGTAATGAGCTTTTGTATTATGCATCTTTAATTGGTGATAGCGATCGAGTTATCAGTCATTGGATAGTACAGAAAGAATGGCAAAAGGCATTAGATGTTATAACACGACAGGTAATATTATTATTTTATATCTAGATAAGAATTGAGAAACTAACAGAGGACACAAATGAGCCGATAATAAACTCGATTTTACTAATACGGTTTAGGTCGTTCCGGAGACATTTTACAAATTTTCACCAGTGTTAATGGAGAATGCACCTCGTGAAACGGTGGATGTATGGATGCGCCAGCCAAACTTGAATCCTCGACAGCTTATACCATCACTTTTACGCTATGACCATCATAAAATATCTGAAAAAGTTGCACAGGTGAGCTGTGTAAAAAGTCAATTGTTTGATAATATGTATTCAACAAAAAATTAAATATGATATATTATACACATACAGAATCAAGCGATTCGATATCTTTCTCATGTGGTATCCACTCTTGGAAATACTGATCCTGCCATTCATAATCTCTTACTCACTCTGTATGCTACGCAACTTACCGACGATGAAACAGCTCTACTGACATTTTTAAAAAATGAGGTAGATTTAGTTATTATTTTGATAATGATACTTTGTTATAAATACAATTACTGTTTACTGATTATACCGACCAAACCAACAAATACATATTTTGTAGGGCCGCGAAATGCATTACAATTTAGGCTATGCTTTACGTCTATGCAGTCAAAATGGTCGTACGCAGAGCTGTGTACATATCTATAGTCAAATGGGCCTTTATGAAGAAGCCGTTGAGCTTGCATTGAAGGTATAGAGCAAGTAAACATATAATATAGAAGTTATGTACATTGGTTATGATCTTACTAACGGATATATTATTTATGTAGCATCATGATTTAGAGCTTGCTCGTATCAATGCTGATAAACCTGAGGACAACGATGCTCTTAGAAAAAAACTTTGGTTGAGTATTGCCAAACATGTGGTACAAGAAAACAAAGATATCAAAACGTAAGAGTTAAAAATTTTCAATGTAAACACTATATCAGTCCTGATTTTACTTTTTTTTTTCTTTATTTTATTTTATTTTATTTTTTTTGCAGCGCAATGGAATTTTTGCAGCAAAGTGATCTGCTTAAAATTGAGGATATCCTCCCCTTTTTCCCTGATTTTGTGTTAATCGATGATTTTAAGGTCGCTATACTTTCTATTTTCTGTATTTATTAAATTGCGCATTTCATTGTCTGCTAATTGTAAATTCTATTATGGTTCACAATTTAGGATGAAATATGTCAAGCTCTTGAAGATTATAATATTCATATTGAAGATCTAAAAACAGAGATGGATGAAGCTACAAAAAGTGCGGATAGTATTCGTTTGGATATCAGAGAATTAAAATCAAGGTGAAGAAAGAAAAAGATGCTTTGAATAACGTATACAAGAAAATGGGGGTTTTTTTGCTCACATTAGCTTATTATTTACATAGATTTGCATTAATTAACGCAGTAGAAAAGTGCTATATTTGTCATTATCCGCTCTTAACGCGCCAATTTTATATTTTCCCATGCCAACACGCATTCCATGCGGATTGTCTTATTGATGAAGTATGTATTAATATTGATGTGATAGAATACGAATCTAATGTTTTACCGAATCTTCATTATATAGACCACAAAATATCTTTCAACTAGACAAATTCGCCGGCTTGCAGATTTACAAGAACAGTTGTCGCGTGAGCTTAGCAGTACCCGCAACAAAGGAACAACCGCACCAAATATGGGTGCTACAGCAAAATTGATGAGTGCGGCAGCTGGAAATATTAAGGGGGTTATTTTTCCTGGTGATGCAGCAGCATTGGATGGAGCACAAAGTGATCCACGGTTAGGCCATGCTGAACAGTTAAAGGATGAGTTGGATGAAATCGTGGCCAGTGAATGTGCTTTGTGTGGGGATATCATGATCAAATCCATTGATCAGCCTTTTATTGCTGATGATGATGCAGATGTAATCGCTTCTTGGACAGTATAAAAATAAATATATCGTTTTCTTTATTATAATTTGTAAATGGATTGAATAGTGATATTGTGGGAAGTTTTATAAACTCATTTGGGGGTGGGATTGATTGAAGAGAGAGAAAAGCTATTGTGGGAAACACGAAAAAAGAAAGAGAGAGAGAATAACGACCACTTAAAACTCCCATTTGTGTAGATTTTCATCCATAAAAAAATTAACCATGCTCTTGACACGTTTACCACTAGGAGTCTTTGGTCTGGTATCTTTAATTTTGAGTGCTGTTTCTGGGGATAGACTTTTTCTGTGTTGAAACTGATTTCCCGAATTAGTTGCTCCCACTTGTCCAAACGATTCAAAACGTTGTCGTAGCTGGTCAACTTCCGGTGTTTCTGGTCGGGGTAAAGAAGTAACACTATTGGGTGAAAGTGATGCTCGGAGGACTGACTGATCCATAGCTGTGGTGGGTATATTTGAAGTATGATTCATAGCAGCGGCCACTTCAGCATCATGTTCGCTTTCAGCATCTTCGACGACTTCTTGGACTTTATCAGAACCAACTTTAGATGTCTGGGAATTACCAGGGCCCAGTGGTGGATATGGTGTGATTGTTTCTACGTCTTGTAAAATATCCGACTGCACATCACTACTGGCTGCATCCTGGTTTACTTTCTTGTTAGAATGATGCATGGCGGTTCTTGAAGCTTCTTGTTCTTCTGAAAACCCAGCAGTTGATACTGAACTCGAATTACCACTGATATTAGATGAATCGTTGTTATTAACGACAGGAGGTATTGCAAGGACATCGTTATCATCACCATCATTATTTTTCACACGTTGTACAACAGGGTGTCGCGTTGTCTGAATAAATTTACAAATATTAATAACAGTTCACCTTAGTGAAAAATTATCACCCCGACATTATAATAAAATCAAATCAGTTACCATAGCTGCCTTTTGGCGCTGTGTTTTTGGTATCGTACTATCTCTCTGTGATCGTTGTGAAATCGTGACTTTACTTGTTTCTTTGATAGTTGTATTAGAAGTCTGCTTAGGTTGCGGCTTAAAACGGTTACTTGCTGCTGATTTCGGTCTTTGTGTCAAGCGTGTTTGTTGAGGACCCGTAGCACGTCGAGTCTCAGCAGCTGTGGTACCCTTTTTCATTGTGCTTGCTGACGACATTTTACGTGTAGCAGTGGATGGTGTTGGTAATTTGGAACCTAGTCCAGTAGTGAGCTTCTTTTGTTTAAGAGTCAAGCGACTTAGCCATACAATATCTTGTTCAGCAACAGTTCGTGATGGACTACCATAAAGATATCTTTTTTTTGCTCTAAAATAATTTTTCAATAAAAGCTGTTAGAAAAGAAAAAGACAGGGTGAAGACATAATAAATATCCACGCATACTTTTCTCCTATTTCATCATGTTGCCTCATAATATCTAACCATCGTTGAACAACATCATCAGCTTCAAGCACATATCCATGGGCTGGTTTACTAATAAATAAGTATATTAGGAAATAATAATAAAAAAAAATAAAGCTCCTTGTTATTTCTTGTTATTCTAAAACTAAAAAAAAGAACTGAAGTCCATTCGAATAAATTGCTTATACCTTCCCAAGGATGTTCTTAAATTAGTATTTTTAGCTGTAAGCTCTTTGGCATCTGCAACAGAAAGGGAAATTGATTTCTCAAGAATAATAGAGATTTCAGCATCTTTTAAAAGATTGATTAACTCGTCTTTCCCACCGCGAGCAATGGCAAGTGTACGCTGCATTTGTCCGGTTTCGGTCATCTTTTGACAGATGTAGTGATCCGTAACTATATAAAAGAAAAAGATGGAAGGTTAATAGGTTTCAATAAAACTTTGTTTTCTTTTTTTTTGTTACCTTAATGTCGGGTAACACTGGTTTGAAAAAAAAGGTGCTAGTTCAAGCTGCTGCGCAAAGGCAACCCCAAAAAGAACTTCGTGGGTTTATGTTGAGAATGTTATGTGTCACGAAAAAGAAAGAGGAGACACTCAATAACTGAGTTTTTTGGGAGAATATGATGATTACCAAAAAAGACAAAAAGAAAACTATACCTTCCGGTCAATCATAAACTATTGTTTTTTGATTTTGAGAGCTTATTTTTACCATATTTTCCTTAATAATATACAACACGACATATGTCAATACAGTGCCGTCTTGTTTAACTATAAATTTTAAAAATAAATATTGTGTTTATAGAAGAAAAGCATACATACATACAGTAATAGTCAAAAAATGAAACATATCGAAAAGCGGAAGACGGTGACTATACATTATAGTCTTGATGATAATGGTTAAATAAAACGAAATGAATAACTACGTACGTACAAACGTAAAAGCAAGGATTAATTCAACAAAGTTCTTTTCATTTTGAACCGCAATATTCGATATAAATAGATAGCGATGAAGAAACAAGAAGAAACACGATAATATCCACCAAAAACAATACATTATTCAATCAAACAGTAATATCTAATTATATACCACTCCAGTAGTGAAGCGTAATAATACATGCCGTTAATTGGCTTTAAGATGCCTCAAATACATTTAATGCTTTAGACTTCTCAATTCAAGCTGGTATCCAAATGTCTAACCAAAAAGGAGAAAGGATTTTTTTTTGGTATCGGTTAGAACTAGTTGCGTAGATTATTACTTTTGAAAGGTCCTGGAGACCATGAATTTAGTAGTAAGAAAGAAGAAATTACTCTTTTATAGTATGTTATATTATAAGAATATGAAAAAATAAGTGTACGTACGTACATCGAATATTACCTGAAAATAAAAAGAATACAGAATACAGTAGAAGTTTACCATAAAAGAAATGACACAAACAAACACAAATAAAAGAACAGTAAAAAGTATACTTATTTTCTTTTAAAAAAAAAGAAGAGATACCGCATAAATGGAGTAAAGAGCAAAAGACAAGAATGTGATGGTATTTTCAAAAAAAGAAAAAAGTACGCGCGTAGACAGAATGTATGTCAAACCAAATGATTATTTTAGTCAGTGAAGTACCTAGGAAATCTATGTTACCATTTTCACACACGTTTGTCTACTCTACAAATAATATCAAAATGTGCAACTTATGAACGTTGAAGAGTATCTAATTTATTCAAGCCTTAGATAATAATGCTTATAAGATAAACTGATTATTTATTTTGAGATGGTACTTGCTCAGTAACAGAGATTGACAGGGATACAGTTTTGTTTGCACATACTGATGGGTGAACTATATAAGGATACCTTTGCACATGATCATATAAAGATGTTAATGGCGAATATTATTTTTTTTCTCTTAGTATATGGATTAATATAACGACGGAACGAAATCATGAATCAGAGTGATTCTAATGATTGTTACTAGTAACATATTTGTGTAAATGTGTATAATGGATTGTAAATACAGAGGAATAAGCGACATTTCGACTGAACTCACGCGCTCTCCATGTTCTTTTCTTATTTTAGTAGCCCTTGAGGGATTTTGGTACAATCGAATCAAATTTTCTATACTGATCCATTTTCATAGCGTTTGGATCAGATTCAGATCTTGATACACTTTTGCTGACCCGTGTGCTCCACTTGATCCGTTATCATAACAAGAAATTATAGATTTAAATTTTATAGCTAAGCAATAGAAAAAAAAGAATAGAGTACACATATTGTAATCAAAGGAAATAGCTATATTTGATATGAGTTCAGAATTTAAAAACATCTTCAGCTATTACTATATATTTTGTAATATGGACTCTGATACATCTACTACACAATATTAACTGACTCCAGCCGCATATGATCAACCCCACGCGGTTCACCTTCCAGCTCATATTGAACTCATTGAGTTAATGGCTAAAATATATCGCCAGCTACGTAGACTGCGACTTTCAGAATTACTGCCATCATGGTTTCCACGCGCTCCTAAAAGCCATTGAACGCTTTTTTATCAGTTGTATTCTCCATCGCACACATACCATTTTATGACGACTACACCATAACAAACTACTGTACCTTGTCGAGATCGTCTGTTTCGGTTATGTCCTTCCGAAATCTTCAACACTGCTAAGTGTTTTTTTGTGCTCGGCTGGATAATAGTGAACATTTTTTGATGATCTTGTCTCTCCAGATATATCATTCGGCAAGTTATCGTAAGTCGCTTCTTAACTGAGGCAACGTTTTTGCTTTCCTGGTCACATACATCCGCAGTCAATCATCCGTCTCTCCCATTACTTCCTCATTATGAAAAGCTTACACTTTTTGATGCGGTTGCTGGTACCACTTTGTCCATTTGGAATGCTCACTGGCGTTATGTTTTTGACAATGAACATTTTTGGTCTTATGATGTGGATCCCAGAGCTACTTTCATATCGGGCCGATTAATTCACGAAGACTGTTTAGCGCAGTTACATATATATTCTTCATATTTATCTTTGTCTTTTTTTCTTCTGTAATTCCTAATTTTCCAAAAAATGCCACCATTTTCGGCAGTTTAATAAAATCTTCATAGAATGAAAAACTATGCATTTTGTAGGCCTAGAAAGTGTATAGCATATAATACAAGATGTGTATGTATCATAGTCAGCCTGCAGAGTTTATCACTTTAATAAAGAGCCCTTTTTTAAGGGTGCCGTATTTTTTCAGGTGAAATTTGGATTTAGCGTTCAGCTTGTATATTTGTAAGATTATTCACTATATGTTTTACTATACAAAATCACTTCATCATTTTTTTGTAAAGATTTTCACTATACTGAATGCTTTTGCATAAAAAACCACTTAATCATTTTTTCTATATAGTTTTCGCTACGCGTTTTGTATTGGAAATAACACGAATACCATTACGTATTTATAACTACTTGACAATAGATCAGTCTTTTTTATTGGTAATTCGATTTGTATGATGTGGTAGATATACACTATACATAGGTACCTCTTCACACCTGGAATAAATGTAAAAAAAACATATATAAAGAAACCAATTGTTTTTCCTTGTGCTGGCTGTTTATTCTTCTCAAATCAATCTTTCGTTGCTTCAAACCAAAGAACGGTTCACGCGATTTGCTATGTAGAATTGATCCTCGGGTGGTCATGTGGCCATGCGAGTAGGTATAAATATGAGCGGATTAATAAATCTTCATCTTTTTCTATCCGTTTCACCTTCACCTCTTTGCTTTTTTTTAATCTTGGACCAAAACTTGTTTGTGTTTATTACCAAAAAAAGGGAACCTTTCTTCTTTGCAAAATTGGCGTCCCATTGCTCTTATTAATGCTGACTGTAAAATTTTCACTCGCATTATCAATAGCCGTATGATTCGCGTTGCTACTAACCTTATTAATCAATATCAAACTGGTTTCATTCATGGACGGTATATAGCTGATAACAGGATATTGGTTCGCTTAATTATGGATCATGCTTCTCGTACTCGTAATCCATCAATCGCTTTGACAATCGACCAACTGAAAGCTTACGACCGTATACATCCTGAATATCTTCAACAAGTTTTATCTCATTATGGGTTCCCTTCTAGCTTAATTAATTGTATTATCTCCCTTTTTTTCAACACTCAAATATCTGTTAATGTCAATGGTCACATTTCACCTTCTATTGTTCAAAAAAGAGGAGTACGTCAAGGTGACCCTCTTTCTCCCCTACTTTTTAACCTTGCTCTTGAACCATTTCTTCAACGTTTTTTATTAGAGCAGGAATTCCAAGGTTACTCTATACCAAGCTCCTTCCTCTGTTTATTAGGCTCTCCGGCCGCGAAGATTTTAGCCTATGCAGATGATACTTTGGTATTTATACAAAATCGAGCTAATCTAGATCGGTGTTTTTCCCATCTAAGTACTCACTCAGCTACCTCTAATGCAAAAATCAACACTTCCAAGACACAAGTTATCTCTCTTTCTGGTGCTGCTTCCTCAAGTTGGTTGTCTCACTTGGAAGCCTACAATATCAGTTCATGGCATGATTGTAATTCTTCAGAAGCTATGGTTTATCTTGGTTACCCGCTTTACTCATCAGTACAACAACAAGATGCCTATGGTGATCGACTCATCGCAAAAATCAAAATAGGGTGCCATCTCCATTCCTCCCGAAACTTGTCCCTTAGAGGCCGTGCCACTGTACTTAATGTTTTGTTGCTCGCCTCTTTATGGCATGTTTTACGCTTAATTTCGTTTCCCCAATCTTTTTTTAACTCTATTCGTTCTATTTGTTTTTCATTTTTAAATTATATCATGTTTCCCAAGTTTTCTTTTGATACTTTTTTACTACCTCGACACCAAGGGGCCTTTCTATTCTTGATCCTTCGACTCAACAACTTGGCTTACAACTTCGTTGGATTACCCCATTATACTACCCTTCTCACAAAAATTATTCATTCATTCATCCCTGGATTCTTCATCTTCTTGCTGATCTTTGTTCTCCTCATGACCCTTTATTATGTTTAATATTTTCTTCTCTCCGCCCCTCATCATTCTCAAACACTACCTCTCTATGGGGACTGATAGGACGCACTTTGGATATTATGTCATGTGATCCTTCTAAACTACATTCATCTTTACAACTTTTGTTTCTTTTCCTTTAACTAGTATTATTTCTAATCCACATGAGTCTTCTGTTTCTATTAATTACCGACGCCTCCACCTCTACAAAATATCTGTGGCCGATGCATATTATTGGCCATTAGCATCCTTTTTCTTAGCTAGACGCTCTCGCTCCTCCCTTTCACATCGTAATATTTTATTAGAATTTTTTCGTCTTGTTGATGACCAACTTTATACTTTACATCCTTTTTTCTACGCTGTAACCCTTACATAAACAACTTTTCTTATTTTCTATTTTTATACACGAATATTCTGAATATTTATTCATATAAGAATATTCTCATTTCTATTACCTTTTTTCATGAATCAACCGATTGTACAACAACTATATAATTATCCCCCCTAATTATAAATTAAATAATCACATGTAATAACTGCGCGACATTAAACAGTTGCTGGGGAATTAGCTGCGTAACAATAGAAAGTTACTACGGAACAATTGTAAAAGATATATAAACCGCAATTTTTTTAAGCCAAATAAAAATCATCAATCAGTTATTCAATCAATCTTTATATTAAAATTATTTTCTATTGATCACTCAACACCGTATATTGGGTTGTTTTATTTATTTTATTTTATCTAAGAGATTATCTTAAAATCCTTATTTTATTTATTTTATATATTTATTTGTTGACTACATATTAAAGTAGTATTTGAATTTAATAACAACTGAATTCACATTATAAAGACTCAATACATACAGACATAATATCTCTGTACTAGATTTGATTATATTAAAATCATTATCACTTAACATATATTATCTCAAAAGAACTTGAGTTATCTTCATAAACAATTACGTACGTTGTAATATACGATAATATTACTGGTGCTCACTATAAAAATACATAAGCATCTGTTGTAGCTGAATAAATATATCTACTTATAAATTTAATATAAAAACATCCACACCGGCTACAACGCTATATAAATATTTCTCAATCCTCCCCTCTCCCAGTTCACTCATCTATTCAAGCCTTATTACCTAGTCTTAGTTTCCCTACCACCTTTTCTCTTCTCATATGTTCCGCACTACAGTCATTACTAACGTTTTACGGAATTCTCATACTTCATTTATAGAACCTTTGGAAGCGAGACAGTGGCGTCGTTTTTGGGCCGAACCTATCTTACCTCAAGTACGTAACCTCTGGTACCGCGCGTTACATCAATCACTCTCATGCAAAGTCAACTTGCATGCTATCTTACCACACCTTCATCCATCTAATTTGTGTACACTTTGTAATAGCAATTCCCCTGACACTCTCCTCCACTTTCTTTATACTTGTCCTATTAAATAGGACATTTGGTGTTTTCTTTGGTCCAATTTATTTCTCTTCACTCCTACCACTGCAGACGTTCATTCTGCCATCTTTTCTCTCTCTTTTCCCCACATTCAATCTCGTGTTAGCAGCCACAGTATTGTTGCTTGTATCCTTCATGGGATCTGGAGTGCTCATTGGCGCTTCATTTTTGATGCAGTCCCCTTTGACAGTGTTATTATCAATCAAAATATTCATTACTTGCTATCTCAATAGTACTTATTAATTACTTACGAGCCGCTATAGTCCATTTCACCATAGCACATCAACTTTTTTTTTTTTAAAAAAAACCATTCTCAATAGCACTATGTTCCGTCTATTATATATCGATCGCTCCCTATTGTCAAGACCAAGATAACCCACTTACTGTCGTCCACTGTCTCTTTCCCATTGTTTTGTTTACATGGAATATCAAAGCCCGGTGCAGCTTCGCATTACTTTATTCTTTCCCCATTTACTCTTCCTCTGATTCATTATCTCAACTTAGTTACACCCCTCAAATTCCGTCGTGTGATTAAATAAAAAAAGACTCTTTAGTCTCCTACAAAAAAAAACCTCTTTGCTTTTTTTTATTGCGACAGACATTTCAACAAGGGAATTTCCACCACGTGTCATATAGAAAATCGCACTTCTGCGCAAGTTTTTCGAATTTTGTCACGCGCCATGAGCAAGCGATTCTTGATTTTCAACCGGAAATAGTTGATCCAAAAGCTATTAAGGCAAACATTAAGTGGCGTTTTAACGGTGTAGCTTGCAATGAGTACATAAATGCGGTAAGTTATTTTAAACATATCTTAATCATTTCTGATTTACTTCTTTTGCTAATTCTGCTAATAAAATAAACATCAGATACTAAAGCAGATGTTCCTGAGGTTGATTCGGTTGTTTTGGAAAACAAAAAGGTATATTATGGTTTTAAATGTGCTACCTAATAGTTAAATCATATTTTATCAACAAATATTTTATCGATCTGCATTATTATAAAATAAGAGGGACCGTGCAATTACTAATACCACTGGTGAAAGTGGTGTAGTTTCAGAAACTCAACAGATAATAGCTAGGCCCAATAGGATGATACAGGACTGTATAAAATATAATTCTAACATCAAAACAATAAAGCCATCAAAAGATCAACCTAGGACTGATGTATTACATCCCCTCATCAACTATCTCAAGTAAAAAGTAAGATTAATATTTTATTTTCACAAACCACGTTTAGAATTATTAATTGATATCTTTAATTCTAGGTGAATGGTTCACGCCATTCTATTCCTCTACAGCCTCATGCCACCATTAACAGTCTTCGCGAAGATTTATTTAGATATTCTATCGTGTATCTTTCTAAAGATAAACTCAATGATTTGCAAGAAGGCTATTTACAGTAGGTATCTTCTTTTTCTTATTAATAAAGTGGGACGCTGTTTTTTTGCATACCTCCTGGCCTAAATCTTATCTATGCAAAAAGTGGTGTTTGACTATACATATTTTCGAATCTTACAATTTATTTTATATTATAGTGTTGCAGCATCTGGTATTATTAATACATTGAGCAATGAGGGAGAAATAATCATCTGTAATAGCGCATGACCAACTATTGTATACTTACAATCGGGTTCTGTCAGTTAGTATGAGGAAGCGTAATTATATGTAAGAGGTAGAAATGAAAAGGGGGCTAGAGAATATATATGATTAAAAACGATTACTGTTTCCTGGTTGTCAGGAAACCCTTTATTTATATACATCGAAATATCAGGGGCTAATTTACGTCTAACTAATATATATCTAATATCAATGATCAACATTTCTATATAGAATAACTATCCTAATATTCCTATATCCAACCATGTGCTCAACCATGCTATCATCTATCCTTAGTATTCCGCGGATAAGCATGTAGATCAAGAACCTTATGGTTGAATATATCGTCGTAATGGTCTTACACCATTACATCATCACTGATTATATTGGTAAAACAACTTTCAATGTTTTGGAAGAGTTGTGTATCAAAGAAATATGCACAAAGAGGTTGGGGGCGAATTACCAGGTGCCAATGGAATCATCCAAGCAATTGCAGAGGTAACAAAAAAAAATATGGATGCTTGTGGGACAATAAATGATAATAATAAAATTCTCTTCCAGGCTTATAATGATCCTGATGATGGTGGAATCATCAAACCAAGGGAATATATATGTGACAAACAAAAAGAGCTTTTACGTAAAGGAGAATACATCGCTAATTCCATAGCCCTGAAAGTTTGCGATGTATATAAATATATGTATGTTCACTCCTTCTTTAAAAAGATTATCTTTGTGTTTACGTGCTGAAGTATTTTTATTTATATATTTTGTAGCTTTGGCATGATTGAATTCGACTTCGATAGTAAAGAAAAATATAACATGAGTGAAAATGAAAGTTTTGCCAGATGGTAATATATATTCCATGTCCTCGTCCGAGGTACTCATATTCACCTTCGCACGTATGTAAAGATAGAAGTAGGAGAGATTGAAGCATTATATAGTAACATACAGCTTAACATAATAATTACATCTTATCTTTTAGGGATGAAACCGTTTCATCTGCAACAAAATTAGAAATGGATGAAGCACATATAAACATTCCTAACTTTGGTCGAAGAATCGATATACTGGTTATTACTCGTACTACAGGAGAAGAGAAAGCTGTGGAGTTAGTTGCGATTGAACACAAGAAGTTTGGCGAGAAACGAGAAGTGATGCTAGAACAGCAGAATAAGAATATAATTACAAATGCATGCATCATTACACAGTTGAAAAAGCGATTCAAAGTAGAAACTGAACCCAACAGCATTACTAATCCACTTATAATGAATATACAGGATTTTTCCTAATGATTGGCGGGGCTTTTTTTCTCATGATGGCGGGGCTGAAGTACGTTGACTTTATAACTGTAAAACTATTGGCTATTTATTTATACTAGCGACCCTTCCTCGCTTCGCTCGGATAAATGAGCCCCTTCGCTTCGCTTCGGGTCATTTAGCGGTTCACGTCGCAAAGGGGGGGAACCCCCCTTTGACCCCCAAAAGGCGCTTCGCGCCTGGTAGCAACGATATTCAAGGCTGTATAATACTTTTTGAAATAAAAAATATATCAGATATCAATAGAAAAAAAATGAATTATTGTGTAGATAGTTTGAAAAAAATCATTGGATTAAATATTTATATAAAAAAAAATTAAAGTGAGGTATTATAATGTTTTGAAAGTAATAATGAAATAATTTAATAAAAATGTGTTTAAGAGAAAAAATAGATTATAAGGGAATGAAAGATAAGAATATGAAGGTTAAATTGCTTTTTATAGACAGAAGCCATGTATGTGTATATATGTGTGTGTTTTTATAAAAAATCTTAAAGTAGAACTTCATGATAAACTACATTACGTGTATAGAATCTTGGTAATCCATTGATTGATGAGTTATCACGATCTAAAGTGATATGAATAGATGTTGGAGTACGAACGCGTGACATTGCAACATAAAGCAAACCATGTGCAAAGGGATGTTCTGGTAAATATAATCCAACTTGATCCATTGTTTGCCCTTGCACTTTATTGATGGTCATTGCAAATGCTAAACGAATCGGGAATTGTGTTCGTGAAAACTGAATTGGGGAATCAGAGTTTGTAGGTGTAAGGGTAATGCGTGGGATAAGAACAATGTCACCAGCATGTGACCCAGTTACTATTTCGGCTTCAATAACATACTGGCGAAATGACCTGCAAATCAACCGTGTACCATTGCATAGCCCTTTAGATGGGTTTAGGTTGCGAAGGAGCATAACTGGACATCCTGGTTTCAAATTTAGTCTATGAGGTGGTAAGCTGGAGGGATTTAGCTCATTTAATAATTCGGCAGGATAACTAAGCTGATCTTTAGGATCAGCCATAGAATCTGCACTTAAGAACTCTTCAATATTCGCACCAGGAAATAGCTGCTCAATGATCAAATTGTTGATATCAGTGACATCTTTGTTTTTTGGTGTAAGAATTGCATGACTTGTTAAATAGTCATTTGTAGGTGGTGTTGATAACAGATCCCCATAGACAGTATTGATTAAGGTGTAGAGATTAAATCCAGGTAATATCATACTATCTTGAACGCGCACTCTATCTTCAGTATCAGTTGCAACAGGCTCACTACCATCACCAATGCGTAACAAATACTCTGAAAATTCACGTAATGTATTAGCATCATTTACATTTCTTGCTTGTTGTACTCGCATATTTGTTCGTAAGTGATGTATTGTAACTTGATTCCAGAAATTTGCTCGATTTAAAGATTGATTTACAATTTGAGCTCTAGTACCATTTCGAATTACAGGTAAAACCTAATACATATGATATGTTCTTCATCAGTATATAAATTTGTATATAAAAGCTTCTAACCTAAATATCGATACCAATAATTAAAATGACTACCTGACGAAAGTCTCCACCGAATACAACAATTTTGCCACCAAATGGAACATGTTCTAATGCATTATCTCGATGGCGCATTAAATCCCTTAAAGTACGATCAACAGCATGAATGGTGTCTTTACTGACCATTGATGCTTCATCCCAAATAATAAGTTGGGCCTCGAGAAGTAGCCTTCCTTTGTCTGACCTTGGTGTGAAAGAACAGTATGTGTCTTCATGAACATCAAGGGGGATTGCAAACGTGCTGTGGGCTGTACGTCCACCATCCAACAAAAGTGCTGCTGTTCCACTGGTTGCAACAGCAAGGGCAATGTTACCTTGTCTTCGTACATGTTCAAGAATTGCATTGAAAACGTACGTTTTACCAGTACCACCAGGACCATCAATAAAGTGGAGCTTTGGTTCCGTTGATGGCATTGATAAAGAGGTAATGATTGCATTATATGTTGCCTGTTGGTCATTGTTGAAAACTCGTGGAGTAACAGGAGTTAGTTCAAGCTGTCTTGCAATTTGTCTATGTAATTGGAAAACTCGGGGTTCAGGTTGTGCAGCATTAGTTTGTGGGTCTTGAGGTAAAACAAAGCCATCAAACTGTGCCAGGGATGAAGAGAGTTCAACCATAATATTTTCAATTGCAAGAAGCGTTTGATTATAGATGGCATCACTTGGTTCTAAGTCCGGATTGTTTAGTTCATTTCGTGCTGCATGAAGAAAATCTTCGGAGAGTACATTTCGATGAGTTTCCCATAATAAATATGGATTAGAAGGGTTACAAAAAGCTAGTATGATGGCAAATAATTGGCGCAGAGCAGAAGGCATTTCATAGAGTGAGGCTTGTTGTAAGCATATATCCCACTCTTCTTGGTTAGTAACAATTCCACGCCGGCGGGCAGCAGCCTGGAATGTTGGTAAAAGTTCACCATCAACTGTACGCAACTCTTCAAAGCGGGTCGCACCTGGAACATGATACAAAAGCATTCGAAGATGATACTTTTCAACATCACGTGGTGAAACTGCATAAATGCGACCTATGGTGCCACCATGGCCACGCTCACGAATTTTCCAACGTCGAGTGGATTTGACAAACACATAATTTTCAGGAAAATTAGGATATAAAACGACTCTTGCAGCAGCGTCTTCAGCATTGATTAAAAACCAAGCAGTCAGTGTTGTTTCATGTGCACGACCTGCAACAATAGTAGGATCTTCTTCTTCGTTAAACTGCACATATTGTTCATCTGGAAGATGGACAGCTAACCGTTGATGGTTTGGAAATTCCTGGTGTAAGTTGAAAGAGAAGAAACGCCAGCATCCTTCTGATGCCGATACATATCGAGCATCCAGATATGAGCGAATCTCATCAAACTCATCATGATTATTTCTTCCATTATCATTGTTTTGTCGTGGATGATGCTGAGTCATTTGCAAAGAAGCACGATCATGACCCTTATATACATATTTATATACATATTTAACTGAATGAATTGATGTGCATATTTCAACATTGATATGAGCATCGTACTTTGCACAGAGATATAAATTATGAGGCACAACCCAACGATTATCAAGAGTGACTCTTTGTTTGACTATAGTATCTTGATTATTTCGTCTACGATATGCAGGATATCCATCTTCATTCAACACAGTTTCAGGAGTAAATTGCTTAGGATAACGCTTTTTACACGCACCAGCATCCATGCATACTGAGGTGGGATTAAGAAGGCCGCAAGGACCATGTATCATATGACGCATAACAGTAGCCCGTGCAGAAGGATAAAGTTGAGCATCAGGTAACTCGGCTGAAACAATATCGTCACA